>MU105704.1:163879-271674 GCA_012274485.2 Sinapis alba | reverse complement strand
CTCTCTCTCTCTCTCTCTCTCTCTCTCTCTCTCTCTCTCTCTCTCTCTCTCTCTCTCTCTCTCTCTCTCTCTCTCTCTCTCTCTCTCTCTCTCTCTCTCTCTCTCTCTCTCTCTCTCTCTCTTTCTCTCTATCACGATTTGGACGAGCTTTCCTGAGGGAAAATTGTGTGAATTCTAGACCCGTAAGGTCTGTATAGAGGCAAGAATCAACCCTTAACTACATGGGCGAACAGGCATGACTTGGTGGCCGAATGGGTGCAACTTGCACCATTCGCACCCCTTCGTCCTAACTGCCTCCAACCGCCTCTCTCTCCCTTATCCTGTTCGAATGAAATCCCCATGGTCCTGTCCACTGCCCTGCCTACTTGTCCAAGACCCCAAACTGGTCGGACCCCCTTTGGCCAACAAGACCAGCACCATAACCCCCATGACCCGAGCCCATCGACCATGACCCGAACCCTTCACCCAGCTGAGGTTAGCTGGTTGCTAGCTGCCCCAGCTAAGTGAGCTGGTGGTCCAGCTACTGGAGCTGACCTAGGCTAGTTGTGTACTGTACCGAACTGTCCCGAGCTTGATCTAGCTGGCCGAGCAAATCCCACGCCTTGTCTGGCTGCCTTAGAACTCATCCAACTCTTCTTTTCTTGTCTTCATTCAATTCTGGTTAAGTCTCAGCCTACTGATGCACTTAACCATCCGTCCCAGCCATGATACGCTTGTCCTTAGGTCATGTGACCTGACTGGTGCGTCTCCTCGCACCATGGCTGTGCCCGAAGGCCTTATCTAGAATCAGGGACATGAAAAGTCTCCCCCACTTGAGATGGATTCGTCCTCGAATCCGACCCTAGACTTGTCTCCATGGAAAACTGACCATACCATTCTCGAAAGTTAGCTTTCATCCTTGCTTCTGTCTCCCAAGTAACTTGGTCTTCCTTCTCATAGCTTTTTCCATCCTATCCACAATCCAAACCGGCCTTGTCTCCAAAGTGAGGTTCGTGCCTAGATCAGATGGAATCTCAGGGATAACTATGTCTTGATCTGAAAGACATTGCCTCAGCTGAGATACATGGAACACATTGTGAAATGCATCCATCTTTGTGGGTAGGTTCAGCTTGTAAGCCACCGCACCAACCCTCTCTATGATCCGGAATGGACCCAAGTATCTTGGATCCAACTTCCTTCGGCCAGACACCCTCTTCCGGCCCTTAAAGGTAATCATCTTTAAGTAGACCATGTCGCCTATCTCAAACTCCACATGCTTCCTTCTTCTATCTGCATAGGACTTGTGGCGGTCCTGTGTTTCCTTCATCTTGTCCTTTATAAACTTGATCTTCTCCATGGTCTCCTCCACAATCTCAGGCCCTATCATGCTCCGCTCCCCCACTTGGGTCCAGCATAATGGTGTCCTGCAAGGTCGCCCATACAAAGCCTCATACGGTGACATCCCAATGCTAGTGTGATAGCTGTTGTTTTAAGCAAACTCCACCAAAGGCAGATGTCTCTCCCAAGAATCTCCCCAGTCCAAGACACATGCCCTCAACACATCCAACGTCTGGATGGTTCTCTCCAACTGACCATCCATTTTTGGATGATAAGATGTACTCATTTTCACTCTTGTTCCCAAGGCCTTTTGGAAAGCCTTCCTGAAGTAAGAAGCACACCGAGGATCTCTATCTGAAACAATACTGGCTGACACTCCATGTAGGCGTACTATCTCATCCATGTAGATCCGTACTAAAGGCTCCACACCATCAGTCTTCTTAATTGGTATGAAATGGGTTGACTTGGTTAAACGGTCCACCACTACCCATACTGAATCCTTCCTGTTCCTGGTCATTGGAAAACCAGACACAAAATCCGTGGTGATATGATCCCACTTCCATTCTGGAATAGGTAGATTCTGAAGTAACCCACTGGGTACTTGATGCTCTGCCTTGACGAGTTGGCAAGTAGGACACTTAGCCACCCATTCGGTCACATCAGTCTTCATACGGACCCAATGGTAATACCTCTTGATGTCCTTGTACATCTTGTTCAGTCTAGGATGCACAGAGAACTTAGACTTATGAGACTGGCCCATAATCTCCTCCTTAAGTCCCCTTACATTTAGAACACTGATCCTCCCATGGACCAAGATTGTTCCATCTTGTGCAACCTGGTACTCCATCTTATCATTAAGAGCAACCTTCTGAAGGTTTTCATCCAAGCCTTGTGCTTGCTTAATCCTGGAAAGAAGATCAGCTTGGTTCACTGCCTCCTGACCCAATGGCTCGTCCTTGCTGGCCAATGTGTTCAGATGCAATGTCTGGACCATCCCTTCCAGCACCTCTGCCTCCCTATCAGCTGAGACCTCAGCCCTTCTACGGCTCAAGGCATCGGCCACCGAGTTTGCTTTACCGGCATGGTAAGCAATCTCAAGATCATAATCGGCCACAAATTCCATCCACCTTCTTTGTCTCAAATTCAACTCAGGTTGAGTGAATATATACTTGAAACTCTTCTGGTTGGTTAAGATCTGAACCTTGGCTCCATACAAGTATGATCGCCATATCTTGAGGGCAAACACCACCGCAGCCATTTCTAGGTCGTGGGTTGTGTAATTCCCTTCATGCTTCCTCAATTGCCTAGAGGCATAGGCAACGACCTTACCATGTTGGGTCAATACACACCCCAATCCAGTGATGGATGCATCTGTGTATACCACATATGGTTGGTCAGCCTCTGGTAGCACTAGGATAGGTGCAGCTGTCAACATATCCTTCAAAGCAGAGACACACTTCTCACACTCCTCAGACCATACACACTTCACATCCTTACCAGTTAGTTGTGTCATTATTGGAGCCAAGCTGGCAAACTCCTTGACAAACTTCTTGTAATATCCGGCCAGACCTAAGAAACTTTTGACCTCTATTGCATTCTTAGGTCGTGGCCATCCTTGTATGGCCTTAATCTTCTCAGGGTCAACTGAGACTCCCTGGTCTGACACAATGTGTCCAAGGAATCTAACACTCGTTTGCCAAAAACTGCACTTGCTCAACTTGGCAAAGAGTTGTTGTTCCCTCAACCGTCCCAGCACAGCCCTTAGATGCCTTTCATGGTCTTCCTTGCTCTTGGAATATACTAATATGTCATCTATGAAGATGATTACAAATTCATCCAAGAAGTCACAGAAGATGCCATTCATCATCTTCATTAAGGCTGCAGGTGCATTGGTTAATCCGAAAGGCATGACCACAAACTCATAATGGTCGTACCTAGTTCGGAATGATGTCTTTCTAATGTCATTTGGTTCAATAGGGATCTGATGATACCCTGAAGCCAAATCAATCTTAGAGAACCACTTTGCACCCTTGAGCTGATCCAACAACTCATTTATCTGAGGTAATGGGTACTTGTTCTTCACAGTGACCCGGTTCAACCCTCGATAGTCAATGCATAACCTTAAGCTACCATCTTTCTTTTTCACAAAAAGAACTGGTGCTCCCCAAGGTGACACACTAGGTCTTATAAAACTTTTGTCCAACAACTCCTCAAGTTGCTTCTTAAGCTCGGCCATCTCGGCAGGAGCCATTATGTAGGGACTTCTGGATAATGGGGCCGTCCCTGGTTCCAGTTCTATTATGAATGGGTCTGATCTATCAGGGGGAATGCCCTGTAGAGACCCAAACACATCATGGAACTTGCGGACCAGCAGTATTCCCTCCGGGTCACCACCCCCTACGACCTCCTTAGTGGCGATTGTGGCCAGGTAAGCCTCATAACCCTTCCTCAGCATCCTCTCAACATGTATTTCTGACACCACCAAGCATCCAGAGGCTGGACGTATACCTTGGAACCTGATCGGAGATCCACACCCACTCTCAAACTGCACGCGCCCCCGGTGACAGTCAAGATTGGCCCGATTCTTTCCAAGCCAGTCCATACCTAATATCACCTCATGATTCTTTAGGTGGACTACCACAGGATCCACAAGCATGACCCTGTCTTGGATCACCACTGCGACGTCATGAATCACTCTTAGTGAACTCATAACTTGCCCACCGGCCGCGTTCACTACCCCAGGACAATCCCCTGTTGCCAACTGGAACAACCCCTTTCCGAGCATCCTTGGACTCACAAAGCTATGTATAGATCCAATATCGAAAAGTACGTGTGTTTCCACACCACCAATACTTAGGGTCCCTACACATGACCCAATCTAAGTACCTAACCATTCTAAGTTCCGTACCATGCAATTTTCACTGAATTGAAAAGAACAAGATCAGACAATTACTAGTGATCGCTTGGAATGGTCCAGCCTTGTCCTCATCTTTTGGCAGCTCATAGACACGGGGTGCTGAGGTCTGTCCACGGTTTTGATCCCGCCGGCTAGCCTTTCCTCGGCTCCTGCTAAGCCCGGATGACAACTTAGGACAGTCCTTGCGGAGATGTCCCTTTCTACCACAATAGTGGCAAGTCCTGGTGTCACCACCAGCTCCTTGCTCCTGCCTGGGACAGTCACGAGCTGAGTGGTCCATCTTGCCACACCGTAGACAAGCTCCAATTTCTCTCCAGCATTCACCTCCATGGTGTTTACCACACTTGAGGCACGCAGACCTACCACTTGAAGATTTACCTTCCTCAGCCTGGTCCCTCTTCCTCTTCCGGTCACTATTACCACCAGTGGCAGCCGGGTGGCTCTGGATCTTCAGTTTAGCTTCTTCAGCTAGGTTGGTCTCCAACATGGCCATCCTCTCAACCAACTCGGACAGAGTGTGGAAGGTGCAGACAGAGCAGTAGGTTCAGAGCTTGACCCTAAGGCCTCTTATGAACCGACGTACCTGAACTGACTCGTCCTCCAATTCCTTCCACACATAGCGCCTGAGTCGGTTGAACTCCTCCTCATACTTTCTAACCGTCCTACGACCATGGACCAGGTCCAAGAACTTAGCCTCCAAACGATCCCAAGCCTCAGCCGGGAAATACTTGTGGTTGAACTAAACCACAAAGTCAGAGAAGCGTTCAATGGTGCCATTGGTACGCTTGTCTAGTGCCAACCACCAGTTATGAGCATCGCCCTCCAAGAAGTGAACCGCTATGTCCTTCTGATAACCCTCTGGGAAACGGGTAGAGTTGAAGTTGCAGACCAGCCAGCTCCTCCACTCATCAGCCTCCAATTGGTCAACACTTCCAGCAGAGTGTTTGGTGCCCATCGTAGCTATGTGCTCCAGTAGCTTCAGGTAATCCATTCTCCTAACCGCCCCAAGTGGTGGATCAATCTCAACCACCTCAGCCACCTGTTCCACCCGCCTACCAGCTAGGGGAACAGTTGTAGGAATGGTTCCAGCTTGACCCACAAACGAATTCACCAGTGGTGTGAACACTTGGGTCAGAGCTATCATCTGGTTGCCCATAGCTTTCATAGCCTCCAGCACATCCTTCATGGATGGCTTAGTAGCTGGGTTGGCTAATCCAGCTTTCACATTGCTCGCAGCCTCTCCACGCCCATTCTGGCAACCAACATGTGAGGACTCACCCTCATCCTCCAGCTCCCTTTGTTGCTGTTCATTAGCTCCATCAGCTGGCCCCGGCTCCTGTTCCAGCTGAGTTCCAGCTCCATCCACACTAACCTCGGTCGGATTGAGCTGAGCATTTGGCAGACATTCAATCATACCTTACCCTTGGGTATAAGCACTCAATGTTAGTCCCTGTACCCTTGGGTTCAAATCAACACTCAATGTTAGTCCCATCAACATTTATATAAACAAACACACACAATCACTAAGGCTAACAAACATTCAATCATACCTTACCATGAGACCCAGCCGGAGGTGTGGTGATTTCCCATAACCCAAAACAATCCTAGAACCAACTCCGCTCTGATACAAACTTGTAAGACCCGATCCTGGTCCAAAGGAACCAACTAGGACCCGCGGCCTTACCTATCTAGTCATGTCATTTTTTTGTTCACTTTTAAGGTCCAATATTTCTTTAAGTCATTTTCAATCATATGAGGTTCAGACATTTTGATTCCTAAGTCTATGCAGATAAGAGAAATTGTATTTTTATTAATATAAAACATGTGATCCAATACATAGATTCAGTTGCACAATAGGCTATCATAAGTACATGTGTTTATACTAACTATACTATCCCACAACCCACACATCCATCCACGGCTCAGGTCTTCATGGTTACTTGGCCTTGGCACAGTCCTTTTCTGGAAGCAGGAACATCAGTCTTAAAAGAATTACTCAATCGATCTCCACACCACACAAGCAAACTCCTGACCGAAAATCAATCACCAACACACACAACCAAGCCTTGATCTCTCTCTCTCTCTCTCTCTCTCTCTCTCTCTCTCTCTCTCTCTCTCTCTCTCTCTCTCTCTCTCTCTCTCTCTCTCTTTCTTTCTCTCTATAACGATTTGGACAGAGCTTTCCTTAGGGAAAATTGTGTGAATTCTGGACCCCTAGGGTCTATATTTAAAGGCAAGAATCGACCCTTAACTGCCTGGGTGAACAGGCATGACTTGGTGGCCGAATGGGTGTAACTTTCACCATTCGCACCCTTCGTCCTAACTGCCTCCAGCCACCTCTCTCTCCCTTATCCTGTTCGAATGAAATCCCCATGGTCCTGTCCATTGCCCTGCCTACTTGTCCAGGACCCCAAACTGGTCGGACCCCCCTTGGCCAACAAGACCAGCACCATAACCGCCCATGGCCCGAGCCCCTTGACCATGACCCGAACCCTTCACCCAGCTGAGGTGAGCTGGTTGCTAGCTGACCCAGCTAAATGAGCTGGTGGTCCAGCTACTGGAGCTGACCTAGACTAGTGTGAGCTGTACCGAACTGTCCCGAGCTTGATCTAGCTGGCCGAACAAATCCCATGCCTTGTCTGGCTGCCTTAGAACTCATCCAACTCTTCTTTCCTTGTCTTCTTTCGATTCTGGTTAAGTCTAAGCCTACTGATGCACTTAACCATCCGTCCCAGCCATGATACGCTTGTCCTTAGGTCATGTGACCTGACTGGTGCGTCTCCTCGCACCATGGCTGTGCCTGAAGACCTTATCTAGAATCAGGGACATGACTGCACCATCGACCTCCAGCCCATGTTCGATCCTCTCTTGGACTTTCATCACCCAAATTTCTCTAAAGCAACTATTCTCCGTCTATCTGAAGACTTAGGCCACGCTTGGACCAAATTCATTCATGAGGATCACCCGACGGACCATCCTAGCATTCCCGCGTTCTTCCATGTCCTTACCACCGTGTACACATCAGGATACATCAAACCTCGAAAGTAGGCGAAGGGTTCCTTGACCAGTCTTCATCAGACTCCGTACACTTTGACTAGACCTGCAACATTCTAGTCATATTTCTATTTTTTTATGTCTTGTTTTCCCCACAAATAATTATGTCTTTCTTTGACTCATTTGAGTATAAATATGTAAACACTTCTAATGAAATAATCAGATTGTTTTCCCCTTTGTTTTGAGTTGAAACTCTTTGTTCTTTGTAGAACTTTTCTTTGTTTCTTGGTGCGTCATATCCAAGTTAAACATCCCTCAAAATTGTTGGACTTGTGAGTCATATCAAGCAACGACTAGAGATCCTTCTTTTGGTGGACTTGTGAGTCATATCAAGCATTAACTGAAGTCGGGAATATCAGACGCCTTCCGCAACCTTCGTGCGACCTTTCAATCCATCAGTTTTCTCTTTAGAGTTCATATCATTATCAATATGGATGACTGATCCTATTTAAGGTGTATCAAAGTGGTATCAGAGCCACTCTTCCGGTATTGTTGATTCATCCATCTTTCTCATCTCCCGTTTTCTTTTAACAGTTCTTCTTCTACCTTTCTTAAATCCGGACCCTTCATTACCATCCCCTAGATTAAAAAAAAAAAATCTACAATTAAAAAAAAAAGATTCAAAAGTTTGATTTCTGGATTGGTGGTGGAAGAGAAAGCTAGCTGGCTGAGGAGAAATCCAACCTTTTAGATGGTTAAAACGGATTTAAAATCGAAAATCTCTTATCTTTCTATCTTGAGAAAATTACCTTTTGTTTGCTTGTATTTGTCTATTGGGATTCCTTGATCAGTTTGCTTAGAACCTTGAGTGGACACTTTTGTCTGTGTTCACCAAAAATCTTAGAGAAACAAGTGTGTGGGTGAGGATCAAACACTTGAGGGTGTGAGGTTTTTATCTAACGTTTGATGTTTAAGAAATTTAAGGAACCATGAGTAGTGGAGAAGAAAGAAACCGACCCAAAAACTCAGTTGCTGGATTATTTAACCTTCAAATGCGTCCTTTGAATGATTCTATAACTGACTTAATGAATGCAAGTTTAGACCATATCCATCAAGGCCTGATGAACTCCAGGCCAGAAAATAGACTCATCCTAGAACAAGAGCAAGGAGAGATCGCCCAAGGAGGCACCACCGGTCTGATGATGAGATCCAAGAGGAGGACTTCCAAGAGGATGAAGTCAGATCAACCAAACGACCTAGGAGAGGTCATAGAAACCGAGAGCCAGGTGATATCAATCCATTTGCTAGAACTGATCGTGTTGATGATAGCTTAGCAGGATTGAAATTGAAAATTCCAACTTTTGATGGTAAAAATGATAATGATGCTTTCCTTGAGTGGGAAAAAAAGATTGAACTTGTTTTTGATTGCGAAAATTTCTCTGATCTTAAGAAAGTTAGATTGTCTGTTACTGAATTCTCAGGCTATGCTATTAATTGGTATGATCAAGTTGTGACTCACAGGAGGAGGACAGGTAAAAGGCCAATTGAGACATGGGATGAGGAGACGATTTGTGCCTACTCACTATCACTGTGACCTCCACCAGAAGTTGAGAAATTTTCTTCAAGGAAAAAAGTTCGTGGAAGACTACTACCAAGAGATGGAGATCTTGATGATCAAAGCGGATGTAGATGAGCCTTTGGAAGCAACCATGGCTAGATTTCTTTCAGGCCTCAACCGAGACATCCAAGATCGTATGGATATTCATGAGTATGCTACTGTTGAGCAGATGCTACACAAGGCCATCTTGATCGAACAACACGTCAAGAGGAAGAGCTACTCAAAACCGGCCATTACTTCCAAACCGACCTATGCTCCTAAACCAAGCTATCAAGACAAAGGTAAGTATTCTTCCACAACACATAATTCTTTTAAGACTGATGTTCCTGCTCGTGTTGAAAAAGGAAAAGAAGTAGAAACTCCTGGCCGTGCAAGAGACATCAGATGCTTCAAGTGTCAAGGTCTAGGACACTATGCCAAAAATTGCCCCAACCAACGAGTGATGATTCTCATGGAGAATGGTGAGGTTGAGACCGTGGATGAAAAGAAGGACAAGGAGGATCTTGGTCCTATATTTGATGAGGAAGAGGTGTCTTTTGATTACCCACATCATGGACCCTTACTTGTTGCTAGAAAGACCTTGGATGATCCCATTTTCGATGAGGAGGACGACCACTTGGTCGATTGCTTTGGACCAACCTTTGATACTGATTCTGGTCCTATCTTTGATGATGAGGACAGCCTTGATTACCCAGAATTTGGTCCACTCCTTGTCACTAGGAGATCCTTGAGTGTGCAGCCCAAAACCGATGACAAAGAACAAAGGGAGAATCTCTTTCATTCTCGTTGTTTAATCTCTGAAAAATTTTGTTCTTTGATCATTGATGGAAGTACTTGCGTTAATGTGGCTAGTGAAACCCTTGTAAGGAAACTTGGGCTTGTTACTCGGCCTCTTTCTCGTCCTTTGAGGTTGGAATGACTCAATGAGGCTGGTGAGGAGTATGTAAAGGAACAAGTCACAGTCCCCCTTACCATTGGATGATTTGAGGATGAGGTTGTTTGCAATGTTCTTTCTATGGACGCTTGTCACATTCTCTTGGGCCGACCATGGCAGATTGATAAGAGATCCGTGCATTATGGGTTCACAAACCGACACTCCTTTGATCATAAAGGAAAGAAGATCACATTGGTACCCTTGACACCTTCAGAGGTTCATCAAGATCAGATCCAATTCAAGATGAACCATGACAAAAAGCCCAAACCAGATGAACCTGAGTCCTCTCAAAGAAATTCCAACTTCTTTATCAAAGAAATTCAGGTCAGGAAATCTCTTTACTCTCAAAATTCATTTCTTTTACTTGTGTGTAAAGAATCTCTTATGGCTTCATCTTCTTCTGACCTTGCACCGGAGATTCTGAGTGAGCTTCTAGATATCTTACAGGATATTTCTGATGTTTTTCCAGTTGAGAACCCAAAAGGATTGCCACCAGTTTGAGGCATTGAACATCAGATTGATTTCGTTCCGGGTGCATCTCTACCGAACCGACCAGCTTTTCGTATCATTCCGGTGGAGACCAAAAAACTTCAGAACCAGATTGGTGACCTTCTTGAGAAAGGCTACATCCGAGAAAGCCTCAGTCCTTGTGTCGTGCCAGTTCTCCTTGTACCTAAAAAGGATGGTTCTTGGCGCATGTGTGTGGACTGCCATGCCATCAACAACATCACCGTAAAGTGTAGGCAAACCATTCCTAGGCTAGATGACATGCTTGATGAGTTGCATGGTTCTTCAGTTTTCTCTAAAATTTATCTAAAAAGTTGCTATCACCAGATAAGGATGAAAGAAGGTGATGAATGGAAAACTGCATTTAAAACCAAACTAGGATTGTATGAATGGCTTGTGATGCCATTTGGGCTTACTAATGCACCTAGTACTTTCATGTGTTTGATGAATCACATATTGAGATCCTTCATTGGTCATTTTGTTGTAGTTTACTTTGATGACATTCTCATTTACAGCAAGAACCTTAATGATCATAGGATGCATTTGAAATTTGTTCTTGAAATTCTTAGGAAAGAAAGGCTTTTTCCAAATCTTGGTAAATGCTTTTTGGAACAGATAAAGTGGTGTTCTTAGGTTTTGTTGTAGGGGATGATGGACTTAGAGTAGACGAGGAGAAGATCAAGGCCATCCTTGACTGGCCTAGTCCAACGACCATGGGAGAAGCTAGAAGTTTCCATGGTCTTGCTGGCTTCTATAGGCGGGTTGTTCCAAACTTCAGATTCATTGCAGCTCCATTGACTGAAGTGATCAAGAAAAACGTTGGATTCAAATGGGAACAAGCTCAAGAAGAGGCATTTCAGATTCAAAAAGGGAAGTTGACTCAAGCTTCTTTACTTGTACTTCCTGATTTTTCTAAGACTTTTGAGATTGAATGTGATGCTTCCGGAGTTGGTATTGGTGCTGTCTTGATGCAAGATAGGAAACCCATTGCTTACTTCAGTGAGAAGCTTGGAGGCGCCACACTTAATTACCCCACTTACGATCAAGAGTTGTATGCTTTGGTGAGAGCTCTACAAACGTGGCAACACTACCTTTGGCCTAAGGAGTTTGTGATCCACACGGATCATCAGTCTTTGTAACACCTTAAAGGCCATCAAAAGCTGAACAAGAGGCATGCACGATGGGTGGTGTTCATTGAGACATTTCTTTATGTCATCAAATACAAGCAAGGTAAGGAAAATGTGGTGGCTGATGCCTTGTCTAGAAGGTATACTCTTCTCTCAGCCCTTAAAACAATGTTTCTTGGTTTTGAGTTCATAAAAGATATTTATGCAACTGATCCGGATTTCAAAGAAGTTTTCAGAAAATGTTCCAAACGGCTTGTGGAAAGTATTATAAAGATTCTGGATTTTTATTCTTTGATAACAGCTTGTATGTGCCCCAATGTTCTTTAAGGGAGTTGTTTCTCAGGGAAGCACATGGAGGAGGTCTTATGGGACACTTTGGAGTCAAGAAAACACACAAGGTTGTGTATGAGCATTTCTTTTGGCCGAGTTTGATGAAGGACGTGAAACCAATCTGTGGTCGATGTGTGGTTTGCAAGAAAACCAAGTCTAAAGTCAAAAACCAAGGTTTGTACTCAACTCTACCCATTCCTTCTCATCCATGAATTGATATTTCAATGGAGTTTGTGCTTTGATTGCCTAGATCTAAATCTAGTCGAGATTCTATCTTTGTGGTGGTTGTTAGATTCTCTAAAATGGCTCATTTCATACGTTGTCATAAGACTGATGATGCTGTGCACATTGCTGATTTGTTCTTTAGAGACATTGTTAGGTTGTACGGAATGCCTAGGAACATTGTTTCAGATCGTGATGATAAGTTCTTTAGTTATTTCTAGAAAAATTTATGGTCTAAGTTAGGTACTAGATTGATGTTTCCACCACTTGTCATCCTCAAACCGATGGTCAAACTGAGGTAGTAAACCGGACTTTTTCAGCATTGCTTAGATCATTGGTTGACAGGAATATTCGACTTTGGGAAGAATGTTTTCCTCATGTTGGATTTGCTTATAATCATTCCATGCATTCTTCTACCAAGTTTTCTTCTTTTGAGGTTGTTTACTGTTTCAATCCCTTATCTCCACTTGATCTTTTGCCTTTTTCCTTTGAGTGAAAGAGTTAGTACAAATGGCAAGAGGAAGGAAGACACGATTCAGAAGGCAGAAAGTCCATGACAACATCAAAGCCAAAACCGAGGTCTACACAAGAAAGCAAACAAGAAGAAAAGGAAAGTTGTGTTTGAAGAAGGCAATCTTGTTTGGGCTCATCTAAGCAAGGAACGTTTTTCTGAAGAGAGGAAGTAAAAACTCATGCCTAGGATCGATGGTCTTTTTCAGACCCTTAGGAAGATCAGGTTCCTTTTCTTCTTGATGCATCCTTAGGAAGTAAAAACACCGGATGCAGATCAGGACAATCAGATTACCTCAACTTAGGTTCGCCCATCCGACCGTACCAGACAGACCGACCGTGCAGTGTACCGGATCGACCCGCGTACATCCGGCATGGAGCTTAGGCTGGATCCACGACCTGATGACCGATCCAACCGTCCCACATACCGTCAAGTCCGACCATCTCGACATTCTAAGGATGATAGTCAAACCAAACTTAGCTTGGGTCGTGAAGATCCCAATTACGGGAATATCAGAGCCCCTCCGCAACGATTAGAGATCCTTCTTTTGGTGGACCTGTGAGTCATATCAAGCATCAACTGAAGTCGGGAATATCAGAGCCCTTCCGCAACCTTCGTGCAACCATTCGATCCATCAGTTCTCTCTTCTAATTTCATATCATTATCAATCCGAACGAGTGATCCTATTTAGGGCGTATCTGACAATCCATGGTATGTTAAGTTAAATCCTTCCATTTAGTACGGTTAAGGCTGATCATATCAGCCTATCAGTACGTATGGGTCGATTTTTCATGGCCTGATGGACCAGTCTGTACAATCCTTGGTCCATCCAAGCAGTACGGATGGCTGATCGTATCAGCCTATCAATACGTATGGGTCATTTTTCTTGTACTGATGGGACCAGCCTGGACATTCCATGGTCTGTTGAGTTAAATTCTTCCATTCAGTACGGATAAGGTTGATCATATCAGCCTATACATATGTGTGGGTTGATTTTTCATGGCCAGATGGACCAGTCTGGACAGTCCTTGGTCCTTCCAGGCAGTACAAATGGTTGATCGTATCAGCCTATCAGTATGTATGGGTCATTTTTCATGTACTGATGGGACCAGTCTGGACAGTCCATGGTCCGTTAAGTTAAATCCTTCCATTCAGTACGGATAAGACTGATCATATCATCCTATCAGTACGTATGGGCTGATTTTCATGGCCTAATGGACAAGTCTGGACAGTCCTTGGTCTAGCCGGGCAGTACGGATTGCTTATCGTATCAGTCATCAATACGTATGTATCGTTTTTCATGTACAGGTGGGACCAGTCTGGACAGTCCATGGTCCGTTGAGTTAAGTCCTTCCATTCATATGGATAAGGCTGATCATATCATCCTATCAGTACGTATGGTTAGATTTTTCATGGCTTAATGGACCAGTCTGGACAGTCCTTGGTCAATCAAGTAAGTTTGATGGCTGATCGTATCAGTCATCAGTACGTATGGGTCATTTTTTATGTATAAGTGGGACCACACTGGACATTCCATAGTCTCTTGAGTTAAGTCCTTCCATTCAGAACGGATAAGGCTGATCATATCAGCCTATCAGTACGTGTGGGACGATTTTTCATGGCCTGATGGACCAGTCTGGACAGTCCTTGGTTCTTCCGGGCAGTACGGATGTCTGGTCGTATCATCCTAGCAGTACGTATGGGTAACTTTTGATGTACTGATGGGACCAGTCTGAACAGTACATGATCCGTTGAGTTAAATACTTCCATTCAGTACGGATAAGGCTGATCATATCAGCCTATTAGTACGTATGGGTCGATTTTTCATGGTCTGATGGACCAGTCTAGACAGTCCTTGGTCCTTCCAGGCAGTATGGATGGCTGTTAGTATCAGCCTATCAGTACGTATGGGTCATTTTTCATGTACTAATGGGACCAGTCCGGACAATCCATGTTCTGTTGAATTAAATCCTTCCATTCAGTATGGATAATGCTGATCATAGAAGCCTATCAGTACTTTTGGGTCGATTTTTCATGTACTGATGGGCATAGTTTTTGTGCCGATCCTGGGTTTCTTTTATCCTTTCCCTCACAACTATAATCTTTCCCATTGTTTCATCCACAATCTCAGGATCCAGTATGCTTCGCTCCCGCAGTTGGGTCCAGCATAAAGTTGTCCAGCATGGTCGTCCATACAAAGCCTCATATGGCAACATGCCTATACTCGAATGAAAACTATTGTTGTAAGCAAACTTCACTAAAGTTAAGTGTCTTTCCCAGGAATCACCCCAGTCGAAGACACATGCTCGCAACATGTCTTCCAATGTTTTAATGGTACCTTCCGACATAGGCTGTACTCATGTGTACTCTTGTTCCTAGGGCTTTCTGGAAATCCTGCCAGAAATGAGAAGTAAACCTCGAGTCCCTATCCAAGACAATGCTGGCCGGTATACCATGCAACTGTAGACACCATCAGACTTTCTGATGGACAAGAAGTGTGCTGATTTAGTCAAGCGATCCGCTATGACCCAAACCGCATCCTTCTTCTTTCTGGTTGTGGGGAACCCAGTCACAAAGTCCATTGTGATGTGATCCCACTTCCACTCCAAAATTTGGCAAACTTTGAAGCATCCCAGTAGGAACTTGATGCTCATCCTTGATGAGTTGGCAAGTGGGAAACTTAAGGTCATGGTACATCTTGGTAGCACCAGGATGTACTGCAAACTTGGATTTATGAGCTTCTCTCATAATATCCTCCTAAAGACTCTTATCCTTGGGTACACTGACTCGCCCATGAACCAAGATGGTACCGTCTCCTGCGATCTGGTACTCCGTCTTGTCATTGTTTGCAACCCCTTTCAGTTCCTCATCCAGCCCTTGGGCTATCCGAATTCTTGGGAGTAGGTCAGCCTTGTTCACCGCTTCCAGACCTAATGGTTTCTCTCTACCAGTTAATGAATTTAAATGTAAAGTACGAACCATACCTTTCTGACCGTCCGCTTTGCCCTTAGTTGATACATCCGCTCTTTTCCGGCTCAAGGCATCAGCCACAAGGTTAGCCTTGACCGGATGGTAAGCAATGTCCACATCATAATCTGCTACGAACTCCATCCACCTCCTTTGCCTCAGATTAAGCTCAGGTTGGGTGAATATGTACTTCAGACTCTTATGGTTCGTAAGTACCTGAACTTTGGCACCATACAAGTATGATCTCCAAATCTGAAGGCGAACACTACCGCGGCCATGTCCAGGTCGTGGGTATGATAGTTCCCTTCATGCTTATTTAGCTGCCTAGACGTGCAGGCTATGACCTTCCCATGTTGGGTCAACACACAACCAATCCTGTCAAGGATGCATCTGTGTAGACCACATAGGGGTTGTCAGCCTCTGGAAGAACTAGGAGTGGTGCACTAGTCAACATGTCCTTAAGTGCTCAGAAACATTTCTCAGTCTTTTTAGACCATATGAACTTCACATCTTTCCCGGTCAACCGCGTCATAGGTTGAGCCAAATTAGCAAACCCTTTCACAAACTTTCTATATTAACCCGCAAGACCTAGGAAGCTTTTAACCTCCGAGGCATTTTTGGGTTGAGGCCACTCACGTCTGGCCTTAATCTTTTCCGGATCAACCGAGACACCCTGATCGGAAACAATATGTCCCAAGAACCCAATACTCTTTTACCAAAAACTGCACTTGCTGAATTTCACATAAAGCTTGTGTTCCCGCAATTGTTCCATCACGGCTCTCAAATGTCTTTTATGAGATTCCTTGTACTTGTAGTATACAAGTATGTCATGAATGAAGATGATTACAAAATGTCCAAGAAATCCCTGAAAACATTATTCATCAACTTCATGAATGCAGTCGGTGCATTTGTTAGGCCGAAGGGCATAACCACAAACTCGTAATGGCCATACCTCATCCTAAATGTTGTTTTCCTTACATCACTAGGCTCTATGGGAATCTGATGATACCATAAAGCCAGGTCAATTTCTGAAAACCACTTTGACCTAGGAAGTTGATCAAGTAACTCATTTATTCGAGGTAACAGATACCTGTTCTTCACAGGTACCCGGTTCAACCCTCGATAGTCAATACACAACCGAAAGCTACCGTCCTTCTTTTTCACAAAAAGAACGGGTGCTCCCCACGGCGAACTACTCGGCCGTATGAATCCCTTATCCAGCAATTCCTCTAATTGCTTCTTGAGCTCGGCCATTTTGGCAGGAGCCATGCGGTATGCACTTTTAGATAATGAAGCCGTACCAGGTTCTAGTTCTATGGTAAATGGATCAGACCTATCAGGTGGTAAGCCCTGTAATGACTGAAACACATCAAAAAACTCCTTAATCAACGGAATCCCATCTGGGTTACCACCCCTTCGACTCCCTTTGTGGCGATTGTGGCTAGTAAGCTTTACAACCTCATTTCAGCATCCTTTCCGCACAGACTGCTGATACCACAAAGAATCCCGGAGCCGGTCCTTTTCCTTGGAATGTAATCGGGGGTTCATCCCCACCCTTAAACCGAACAAAACAACAATGGCAGTTTATTGTGGCCCGATACTTCCCTAACCAGTCCATGCCAAAGATTACCTCGTAATTCTTTAGGGGGACAACAATAAGATCCACATGCATTTTCCTGTCCTGGATCGACACATGGATGTTTTCAATCAATCCTAGTGAATCCATCACTTGCCCACCGGCATCATTCACAATCCTGCCACATTCCCCAGTTCCCACATGGAACAATCCCTTTCCAACCAGTTCCGGACTCACAAAACTATGTGTAGCCCCTGAATCAAAAAGCATGTGTGTTTCCACACCACCAATTTCTAGGGTTCAACCCCATTTCTAAGCATCTACATATCCAGGTTCCACACCATGTAGTGCCTCAAGTATTTAAAAAGATTAAGTAAGAATGTTACTCGTAATTGCGTTGTATGGTCCTCCATCCTTGTTGTCCTTGGACAACTCGTACAAACGAGGTGTTGTAGTCGGATCTCTACCCTTGGTCATCCTACCAACATCTCCACGTACCGGTCCTTGTCCCGTCTGTGGTTGTGGACAATACTTTATAAGGTGTCCACTCTTCCCGCATCGGAAGCAAGTTCTGGTATCCCCGTTAGAAGGCTTACTCTGCCCATAGCTGGGTTGAGATCAATCCCGAGTCGCATGTTCCTTGATACCACAACAGACGCAAGATCCCATGGTCCTCCAACACTCACCGGGGTGAGTTTTTCAACAATTAGGACATGTAGACCTACCACCTGCGGATTTACCCTCGTTGGCCTGGTCCCATTTCCTCTTACAATCATTGGCACCACTGGACGAAGTAGACTGGGTATGTGACCTAAGTCTACACTCCTCTGACAAGTTGGTTTCCAACATCGCCATTCTCTCCACTAACTCAGCCATGATATGGAAAGTGTGGATCGAGCAATGGGTCCTTAATTCAACTCGCAGTCCACAAATGAATCGATGAACCTGAACCGCCTCGTCCTCCACCTCTTTACCAACAAACCGCCTGAGTTGATTGAATTCTTCTTCGTACTCCCTAACCGTTCTACGACCCCGTCCCATGTTGTCCCATGCTTCAGCAGGGAAGTATTTCCGGTTGAACTCAACCTCAAAATCCGGGAAATACCTAAGGTTCCCGTTCGTGTGTTTGTCCATGGACAACCACCAGTTGTGCGTGTCCCCTTCCAGGAAGTGAACCGCAATATCCTTCTGGTAGTCCTTCGGGCAACGAGTAGACTTGAAGTTCCGGACCAACCGGCTTCTGCACTCGTCCGCCTCAATCGGATCGACACTACTCGAGAAGTATTTGGTTCCCAAACAGGATATGTGTTCCAACACACTCAAGTAATCGACCTTTCTACCAACCCTTGTGGGTGGATCGATTTCAACCACCTCAAAAGTTTCTCAGACCCGACCATTGTCTATGGGTGTGGTATTTGGTGTGCTTTGACCCACATATGAGTTCACCAATGGTGTAACCACCTGAGTCATGGCAACCATTTGATTGCACATTGGTTTCATGGCCTTCATAACCTCCCTTAAGGATGGTTTGGTCGTCCGATTACCTTGTCCTGTGGCATCATTGTCCATTCCATCATCCGGGTCCTCTTGATGCTCGGCGCTAGAAGACTCTCCCTCTCCGTCACGCCTTCCTGGCTGATGTCCATCACGTCCATCAGCATGTAATCCACTAAGGTTGGTTGGATCCGCTGACAAACCTCCTCTGGTCTCAACCTCGATCCTTTGGGTTATGAGCACGGCTTGGTTAGTCTCATCCTCAGCCGTTTGGCTTGCTTCTCCAACCACCTTCTTACTTTTTCGAGACTTTCCCGATTTGCTTTTCCCACCCTAAGGATTCAAACCAAGTTAGATCAACAGTATATGAATTCAGAAACACACAATCCCCAGGCTAAGCAATCGGATCACCCTCACCATAAGACTCTCCAGCGTGTGTGATGTTTAGCCCCATAACTCAGACTATCCTAGAATCAACTCTGCTCTAGTACCAACTTGTAAGGCCCATTCCTGAGTTTCAAGACCCACATGGACCTGGGGATTTACCATAGACCATCACATTGTATTTGATTCATATTCTAGTCTTTGTTTATCTTACTTAGTTATTTCATTGTAAATGTATCCATAAACAATTCAACAACAAGTATGTCAATGGGTAAATCGGTTGTATTAATTAAAAGAACTGAGATTCATTTACAAAGAACCAAGTTGCACTATAGGCTATCATAAGTTCATTCCTAACATTATCTACCCAAACACCACACAACTTCTCGCTTATTGAGCCTTCATGGCTCCTTGGCTTGATCACGATCAGCCTCAGTTTCTGAAAACACATATCAACAAGTACTAAAACATGACCTATCAATGATCTAGCAAAGCGTGGTTCGGTTCCTATGCCTAAATATTTAAACCTCACTAATATATCTCATAAATATCAATCGGCCATAACTTGGAAATCCATCCAAGCACAACCGCATCTCACCAAAACCACATAACCAAACCGTCCATGATCCATACCGACCTTACGGCTGAGTACACGGACTGGCCGGTTCTCTTTCTTGGGTCCACGACCCTGTACCTGCATGAAACAATCCTCCGGGTTCCTTAGTCATTTAACCAACCATCCCCACTGACCAAACAACCCATTGGAAGTCTTCTATAGTAATCGCAAATCCACAACACCGATCATATAGTCAATCACATCAATTGTATGTATTGGTCCATTGGCTATAGATTCACTCATTGGAACGACCAAGTCTATAGTCCATCCATGACCCCTCAAAAGCCTAACAGCATCCATTAAAACTGAACAACAGACCAGACCAGAACCGAGTTCAAGCCATGGTCAATTTATCCAAACGATCCAGCATATGGTTATGGTTAGAGAGTATGGTTCCCGAATGGATATGGCTTCGCCTATACGAAGTCAAATCCATTACCCAATCCCACACAACCAATCCAAAAATACAGAGAAATAGAAGAAGAGAAGAAGAGAATTCACAAAGTAAAGAGAATTGGACATAAACCAATCGCCCAATGCCTTAGACCCAAATCGGCCATCCGATTGTCTAAACTATGAACCGATGATCATGCCACTAACTTTGCTTGCACGCTCTGGAGTCTTGGAGCCTTCCTCCAACCCCTTGTCTTTGGCTCTAGGATCCATCACACTACGCCTTGACTTACCACAATCGATCTTAACCTTGCCATGGTTAAATCTCTCCAATATCGATCCTTATGATCGATTTCTCTTTCTCTTTCTTTCTTTCTCTCTCTTGACTTTCTCTTTGTATTTACTTAAGAAAAATAATGGAAACTGATGTACATTTTCACGCCAAGGGTCCTCAATATATATGGGCACGGGCAATTGCCTTGGCCAAGGGGACACCATTTGGTAAGGGAATGGGCACCTTTGGTCCCATCGCATCCCTTCGGCCTTAACTGCCTCCCTATGCAACCTTTCGCCTATAACGGCCCAGTGGCAGTTCCTAGATGGGTTTGGACCCTTTGCCAAGGCACTGGACCGAGCCTAGGGACTGTCCAAGCAATTGACCTGATGTCCGGACTACAAGACCCAACCGGCTGACCCAATCTTGAACCGACCCAGCCCAACTGCCCAAGACCCTAACACTACTCCCAGCTGAGATGAGCTGACTCCCAGCTGGTCCAGGTGACTCAGCTAGTGGTCCAGCTCATGGAGGTGACCTAACTTAGTCTGAGCTAGACTGAGCTTAGACCAAGCATTGCCCAGCTGGCCGAGCTTCTCAAACTTGCAACCAAACTGTCCAGCTACTCATCCAGCCTGTCAAACTTTGTATCCTTCCTTCTCTTGGTTAAGACTTAGTGAACTAATGTACATAAACCCATTTCCAACTAATCGTACACTTGCCTTCTGGTCATATGACTGGTTAGTTCGTTTTCTCGAACCATGACTCGTCCTTCCAGACCTACTCAGGTATGGGGGGTGTGACAGGGACCAGTATGGACAGTCCATGGTCAGTTGAGTTAAATCCTTCCATTCAGTATGGTAACCTCTGATAATATCAGCCTATCAATACGTATGAGTCGATTTTTCATGGCCTGATGAACCAGTCTGGACGATCCCTGGTCCATCCTGGCAGTACGGATGGCTGATCGTATCACCCTATCAGTACGTATGGGTCATTTTTCATGTACCGATGGGACAAGTCTCGACAGTCCTTGGTCCATCCTCGCAGTACAAATAGCTGATCGTATCAGCCTATCAGTACGTATGTTTTTTTTTCATGTACTGATGGGACCAATCTGAACAGTCCATGGTCCGTTGAGTTAAATACTTAAATTTAGTACAGATAAGGCTGATCATATCAGCCTATCAGTACGTATGGGTCGATTTTTCATGGTCAGATGGACCAGTCTGGACAGTCCTTGGTCCTTCCAGGTAGTAAGGATGGCTGATCGTATCAGCCTATCAGTAAATATGGGTCATTTTTCATGTATTAATGGGTCCAGCCTATCAGTAAATATGGGTCATTTTTCATGTATTAATGGGTTCAGTCCGGACAGTCCATGGTCCGTTGAAATAAATCATTCCATTCAGTATGGATAAGGCTGATCATGTAAGCCTATTAGTATGTATGGGTCGATTTTTCATGGCCTGATGGACCAGTCTGGACAGTCCTTAGTCCATCCTGGCAGTACGGATGGCTGATCGTATCAGCCTATCAGTATGCATGGGTCATTTTTCATGTAACGATGGGACCAGTCTGGACAGTCCTTGGTCCATCCAGGCAGTACGGATGGCTCATCGCATCAGTCATCAGTACGTATGGGTCATTTTTCATGTACAAGTGGGACAAGTCTGGACAGTCCATGGTTGGTTGAGTTAAATCCTTCCATTCAGTACAGATAAGACTAATCATATCAGCCTATCAGTATGTGTGGGTCGATTTTCTATGGCCTGATGGACCAGTCTAGACAGTCCTTGGTCCTTTCTAGCAGTACGGAAGGCTGATCGTATCAGCCTATCAGTACGTATGTGTCATTTTTCATCTACTGATGGGACTAGAACGGACAGTCCATGGTCCGTTGAGTTATATCCTTCCATTTAGTACAGTTAAGGGTGACCATATCAGCCCATAGATATGTATGAGTCGATTTTTCATGGCCTCATGGACCAGTCTCGACAGGCCTTGGTCCGTTGAGTTAAATCCTTCAATTTAATATGGATAAGGCTGATCATATCAGTGAATAAACACGTGTGGGTCGACTGTTCATGTCATGATGGACCAGTCTGGACAGTCCTTGGTCCTTCCAGGCAGTACAAATGATGATCGTATCAGCCTATCAGTAAGTATGGGTCTTTTTCATGTACTGATCGGACCAATCTGAACAGTCCATTGTCCGTTGAGTTAAATACTTCATTTAGTATAGATAAGGCTGATCATATCAGCCTATTAGTACGTATGGGTCGATTTTTCAAGGTCTGATGGACCAGTCTAGACAGTCCTTTGACCTTCCAGGCAGTACAGATGGCTGATCGTATCAAACTATCAGTACGTATTGGTCATTTTTCATGTATTAATGGGTCCACTCCGGCCAGTCCATGGTCCGTTGAATTAAATCCTTCCATTCAGTATGGATAAGGCTGATCATATAAGCCTATCAGTACATATGGGTCGATTTTTGATGGCCTGATGGACTACTCTGGACAGTCCTTGGTCCATCTAGGAAGTACGGATGGCTGACCATATCAGCCTCTCTTTACTCTGGGTCATTTTTAATGTACTGATGGGCCAGTATGGACAGTTAATGGTCCGTTGAGTTAAACCCTTCCATTCAATATAGATATAACCGATCATTTCAGCCTATCAGTATGTATGGGTCAATTTTTCATTGTCTGATGGACCAGGCTGGATAGTCCTTGGTCCTTTCAGAATGTACGATGGCCGATCGTATCAGCCTATCAGGATGTATGGGTCATTTATCATGTACTGATGGGACTAGTACAGAGTCCAAGGTCCGTTGAGTTATATCCTTCCATTATGTACGATTAAGGATGATCATATAAGTCTATCAGTACGTATGTGTCGATTTTTCATGGCGTGATGGACCAGTCTGGATAGTCGTTGGTCCATCCAGGCAATACAGATGGCAGATCGTATCAGCCTATCAATACATATTGGTAATTTTTCATGTAATGATGGGTCAGCTCTAGACAGTCCATGGTCTGTTGAGTTAAATCCTTCCATTCAGTACAGATAAGGCTGATCATATCATGTCATGAAGGACCAGTCCTGACAGTCCTTGGTCCATCCAAGCAGTACTGATGGCTGATCATATCAGTCATTAGTACGCATCGGTCATTTTCATGTACTGATGGGATAAGTCTGGACAGTCCATGGTCCGTTGAGTTAAATCCTTCCATTCAGTATGGTTAAGGCTGATCATATCATCATATCAGTACGTATGGGTAAATTTTACATGGCCAGATGGACAAGTTTGGACAGTCATTGGTCCATCTAGGCAGTACGGATGGCAGATCATATCCGCCTATTAGTATGTATGGGTCGATTTTTCATGGCCTGACAGTCCATGGTTCTTCCAAGCAGTACAAATGGCTGATCGTATCAGCCTATCAGTATGTATGGGTCGTTTTTCATGTACTGATGACACTAGTACGGACAGTCCATGGTCTGTTGAGTTATATCCTTCCATTCAGTACGGCTAAGGCTGATCGTATCATCCTATCAGTATGTATGGGTAGATTTTTCATGGCCTGATGGACCAGTCTGGACAGTCCTTGGTCCATCCAGGCATTACGGATGGCAGATCGTATCAGCCTATCAGTACATATTAGTCATTTTTCATGTAATGATGGGACCAGTCTCGACAGTGCATGGTCCGTCGAGTTAAATCCTTCCATTCAGTACAGATAAGGCTGATCATATCAGCCAATCAGTCTTGACAATCCTTGGTCCATCCCAGGAGTACGGATGGCTGATCGTATCAGTCATCAGTACATATGGGTCATTTTTCATGTACAAGTGGGACCAGTCTGGACAGTCCATAGTCCAGTGAGTTAAATCCTTCCATTCAGTTTGGTTAAGGCTGATCATATCAGCCTATCAGTACGTGTGGGTTGTTTTTTCATGGTCTGATGGACCAGTCTGGACACTCCTTGGTCCGTTGAGTTAAATCCTTCAATTCAGTACGGATAAGGCTGATCATATCAGCGAATCAGCACATGTGGGTCGATTGTTATGGCCTGATGGACCAGTATGGACAGTCCTTGGTCCTTCTAGGCAGCACAAATAGCTGATCGTATCAGCCTATCAGTACGTATGGGTCTTTTTCATGTACTGATGGGACCAATCTGAAAAGTCCATGGTCCGTTGAGTTAAATACTTCAATTTAGTACAAATAAAGCTGATCATATCAGCCTATCAGTACGTATGGGTCGAGTTTTCATGGTCTGATTGACCAGGATGGACAGTCCTTGGTCCTTTTAGGCAGTACAGATGGCCGATCGTATCGGCCTATCGGTAAGTATGGGTCATTTTTCATGTACTGATGGGACTAGTATGGACAGTCAATTGGTCCGTTGAGTTATATCCTTCCATTCAGTACAGTTAAGGCTGATCATATTTTCCTATCAGTACATATGGGTCGATTTTTCATGGCCTGATGCACCATTCTGGATAGTCCTTGGTCCATCTAGGCAGTAGGGATGGCAGATCGTATCAGCCTATCAGTACATATTGGTCATTTTTCATGTAATGATGGGACCAGTCTAGACAAACCATGGTCTGTCGAGTTAAATCCTTCCATTCAGTACAGATAAGGCTGATTATATCATGTCATGAAGGACCAGTCCTGACAGTCCTTGGTCCATCCAGGCAGTACTGATGGCTGATCATATCAGTCATTAGTTCGCATCGGTCATTTTCATGTACTGATGGGATAAATCGGGACAGTCCATGGTCCGTTGAGTTAAATCCTTCCATTCAGTACGGTTAAGGCAGATCATATCATCATATCAGTACGTATGGGTAAATTTTACATGGCCAGATGGACAAGTTTGGACAGTCATTGGTCCATCTAGGCAGTACGGATGGCATATCATATCCGCCTATTAGTATGTATGGGTCGATTTTTCATGGCCTGACAGTCCATGGTTCTTCCAAGCAGTACAAATGGCTGATCGTATCAGCCTATCAGTATGTATGGGTCATTTTTTATGTACTGATGACACTAGTACGGACAGTCCATGGTCGGTTGAGTTATATCCTTCCATTCAGTACGGTTAAGGCTGATCATATCATCCTATCAGTATGTATGGGTAGATTTTTAATGGCCTGATGGACCAGTCTGGACAGTCCTTGGTCCATCCAGGCATTACGGATGGCAGATCGTATCAGCCTATCAGTACATATTAGTCATTTTTCATGTAATGATGGGATCAGTCTCGACAGTGCATGGTCCGTCGAGTTAAATCCTTCCATTCAGTACAGATAAGGCTGATCATATCAGCCAATCAGTCTTGACAATACTTGGTCCATCCCAGCAGTACAGATGGCTGATCGTATCAGTCATCAGTACATATGGGTTATTTTTCATGTACAAGTGGGACCAGTCTGGACAGTCCATAGTCCATTGAGTTAAATCCTTCCATTCAGTTTGGTTAAGGCTGATCATATCAGCCTATCAGTACGTGTGGGTTGATTTTTCATGGTCTGATGGACCAGTCTGGACACTCCTTGGTCCGTTGAGTTAAATCCTTCAATTCAGTACGGATAAGGCTGATCATATCAGCGAATCAACACATGTGGGTCGATTTTATGGCCTGATGGACCAGTATGGACAGTCCTTGGTCCTTCTAGGCAGCACAAATAGCTGATCGTATCAGCCTATCAGTACGTATGGTTCTTTTTCATGTACTGATGGGACCAATCTGAAAAGTCCATTGTCCGTTGAGTTAAATACTTCAATTTATTACAAATAAAGCTGATCATATCAGCCTATCAGTACGTATGGGTCGAGTTTTCATGGTCTGAATGACCAGGATGGACAGTCCTTGGTCCTTTTAGGCAGTACAGATGGCCGATCGTATCGGCCTATTGGTAAGTATGGGTCATTTTTCATGTACTGATGGGACTAGTATCGACAGTCCATGGTCCGTTGAGTTATATCCTTCCATTCAGTACAGTTAAGGCTGATCATATCTGCCTATCAGTACGTATGGGTCGATTTTTCATGGCCTGATGCACCATTCTGGATAGTCCTTGGTCCATCTAGGCAGTACGGATTGCAGATCGTATCAGCCTATCAGTACATATTGGTCATTTTTCATGTAATGATGGGACCAGTCTAGACAGACCATGGTCTGTCGAGTTAAATCCTTCCATTCAGTACATATAAGGTTATCATATCGGCCTATCAGTATGTATTGGTAGATTTTTCATGGCCTTATGGACCAGTCTTGACAATCCTTGGTCCATCCTGGCAGTACGGATGGCTGATCATATCAGTCATCAATACGTATGGGTCATTTTTCATGTACAGGTGGGACCAGTCTGGACAGTCCATGGTCCGTTGAGCTAAATCTTTCCATTCAGTACGGTTAAGGCTGATCATATCAGCCTCTATGTACTTCTGGGTCGATTTTTCATGG
This sequence comes from Sinapis alba, assembly GCA_012274485.2. Classification (NCBI taxonomy): domain Eukaryota; kingdom Viridiplantae; phylum Streptophyta; class Magnoliopsida; order Brassicales; family Brassicaceae; genus Sinapis; species Sinapis alba. The sequence continues at coordinate 245,008 of MU105704.1, read as the reverse complement.
CCTGATGGACCAGTCTGGACAGTCTTTGGTCCGTTTAGTTAATTCTTTCAATTCTGTACGGATAAGGCTGATCATATCAGCAAATCAGTATGTGTGGGTCGATTGTTCATGGCATGATGGACCAGTCTGGGCAGTCCTTGGTCCTTCCAGGCAGTACAAATAGCTGATAGTATCAGCCTATCAGTACATATGGGTCTTTTTTCATGTACTGATGGAACCAATCTGAACAGTCCATGGTCTGTTTAGTTAAATACTTCAATTTTGTACAAGTAAGGCTGATCATATCAGTCTATCAGTACGTGTGGGTCGATTTTTCATGGTCTGATTGACCAGGATGGACAGTCCTTGGTCCTTTTAGGCAGTACGGATGGCCAACCATATCGGCCTATCAGTACGTAAGGGTCATTTTTCATGTACTGATGGGACTAGTAGGGACAATCCATGGTCTGTTAAGTTATATCCTTCCATTTCGTACGGTTAAGGCTGATCATATCTGCCTATCAGTACGTATGGGTCGATTTTTCATGGCCTGATGAACCATTTTGGATAGTCCGTGGTCCATCCAGGTGGTACGGATGGCAGATCGTATCAGCCTATTTGTACATATTGGTCATTTTTCATGTTATGATGGGACCAGTTTTGACAGACCATGGTCCGTCGAGTTAAATCCTTCCATTCAGTGCAGATAAGGCTGATCATATCTGCCTATCAGTACGTATGGGTAGATTTTTCATGGTCTGATGGCACAGTCTTGATAATCCTTGGTTTATCCTGGCAGTATGTATGGCTGAATGTATCAGTCATCAGTACGTATCGGTCATTTTTCTTGTACATATGGGACCAGTCTGGACAATCCATGGTCCGTTGAGTTAAATCCTTCAATTCAGTACGGATAAGGCTGATCATATCAGCAAATCAGCACGTGTGGGTCGATTGTTCATGGCCTTATGGACCAGTCTGGATAGTCCTTGGTCCTTCCAGGCAGTACAAATAGCTGATAGTATTAGCCTATCAGTACATATAGGTCTTTGTTAATGTACTGATGGGACCAATCTGAACAGTCCATGGTCCGTTTAGTTAAATACATCAATTTAGTACATATAAGGCTGATTATATCAGCCTATCAGTACGTATGGGTCGATTTTTCATGGTCTGATGGACCAGTCTAGACAGTCCTTGGTCCTTCCAGGCAGTACGGATTGCTGATCGTATCAGCCTATCAGTAAATATGGGTCATTTTCATGTATTAATGGGTTCAGTCTAGACAGTCCATGGTCCGTTATATTAAATCCTTCCATTCAGTATGGATAAGGCTGATCATATAAGACTATCAATATGGGTGGGTCAATTTTTCATGGCGTGATGGACCAGTCTGGACAGTCTTTGGTCCATCCAGACAGTATGGATGGCCGACCGTATCAGCCTATATGTACTTGGGTCATTTTTGTGCTGATGGGATCAGTCTGGACAGTTCATGGTCCGTTAAGTTAAGCTCTTCCATTCAGTACGGATAAAACCGATCATATCAGCCTATCAGTACGTATGGGGCAATTTTTCATGGTCTGATGGACCAGGCTGGAAAGTTCTTGGTCCTTTCAGGCAGTACGGATGGCCGATCGTATCATCCTATCAGTACGTATGGGTCATTTTTCATGTACTGATTGGACAAGTACGAACAGTCCATGGTCCTTCGAGTTGTATCCTTCCGTTCAGTATGGTTAAGGCTGATCATATCAGCCTATCAGTACGTATGGGTCTATTTTTCATGGTCTGATGGACCAATCTGGAATGTTCTTTGCCAGCCAGGCAGTACGGATGGCAGATCGTATCAGTCTATCAGTACATATTGGTCATTTTTCAAGTAATGATGGGACCACACTGGACAGTCCATGGTCCATTGAGTTAAATCCTTCCATTCAGTACGGATAAGGCTGATCATATCAGCCTATCAGTACGTGTGGGTCGATTTTTCATGGCCTGATAGACAAGTCTAGACAGCCCTTGGTCCTTTCTGGCAGTACGGATGGCTGATCGATCAGCTTATTAGTACGTATGGGTCATTTTTCATGTACTGATGGGACCAGTCTGGACAGTCCATGGTCCGTTGAATTAAATCCTTCCATTCAGTACGTATGGGTCGATTTTTCATGGCCTGATGGACCAGTCTGGACAGTCCTTGGTCCATCCAGGCAGTATGGATAGCAGATCGTATCAGCCTATCAGTACATATTGGTCATTTTTCATGTAATGATGGGACCAGTCCGGACGTCCATGGTCCGTTTAGTTAAATCCTTCCATTCAGTAGAGATAAGGCTGATCATACCAGCCTATCAGTATGTATGGGTAGATTTTTCATGACCTGATGGACCAGTCTGGACAGTCCTTGGTCCATCCAGGCAGTACGGATGGCTGATCGTATCAGTCATCCGTACGTATGGGTCATTTTTCATGTACAAGTGGGACCAGTCTGGACTGTCCATGGTCCGTTGACGTAAATCCTTCCATTCAATACGTATAAGGTTAATCATATCAGCTTATCAGTACGTATGGGTCGATTTTTCATGGCCTGATGGACCAGTCTGGACAGTCTTTGGTCCTTTCTGGCAGTACGGATGGCTGATCATATCATCTTATCAGTACGTATGGGTAATTTTTCATGTACTGATGGGACCAGTCCGGACAGTGATGCACCTCAGTACATGGATAAGTACATGGAACAAGCATTGGATGCAGATCAGGACGATCAGATTACCTCAATTGAGGTTCACCCATCCGACCGTACCAGACAGACCAACTGTGCAGTGTACCGGATCAACCTGCATACGTCCGGCATGGAGCTTAGGCTGGATCCACGACCTGATGACCGATCCAACCGTCCCACAGACCGTCAAGCCCAAACATCTCGACACTCTAAGGATGATAGTCGAACCAGACTTAGCTTGTGTCGTGAAGATCCCGAAGACGGACGTGCATTCACCCTTTGGGGCCGTTTGGTACATCCAGACGAACGCACCATCAACCTTCTGCCCATGTTCGACCCTCTCTTGGACTTTCATCACCCAAATTTCTCTAGGTCCAGTATTCTCAATCTATCTGAAGACTTAGGCCACGCTTGGACCAAATTTGTTCATGAGGATCACCCAGCAGACCATCGAACCTGGACAGTAGGCGAAGGGTTCCTTGACCAGTCTTCATCAGATTCCACCCACTTTGACTAGACCTTCAATATTCTAGTCAAATTTCTATTTTTTATGTCTTATATTCCTCACAAATAATTATGTCTTTCTTTTACTCATTTGAGTATAAATATGTAAACACTTCTAATGAAATAATCAGATTGTTTTCCCCTTTGTTTTGAGTTGAATCTCTTTGTTCTTTGTAGAACTTTTCTTTGTTTCTTGGTTGGTCATATCCAATTTAAACATCCCTCAAAATCGTTGGACTTGTGAGTCATATCAAGCAACGACTAGAGATCCTTATTTTGGTGGACTTGTGAGTCATATCAAGCATCAACTGAAGTCGGGAATATCGGAGCCCTTCCGCAACCTTCGTGCGACCCTTCAATCCATCAGTTTTCTCTTCAGAGTTTATATTATTATCAATCTGGACGAGTGATCCTATTTAGGGTGTATCAAAGTGGTATCAGAGACACTTCCGGTATTGTCGAGTTATCCATCTTACTCATCTTCCGTTTTCTTCTAACACTTCTTCTACCTTTCTTTAATCCGGACCCCTCATTACCATCCACTAGATAAAAAAAAAATATACAATAAAAAAAAAAGATTCAAAAGTTTGATTTCTGGATTGGTGGTGGAAGAGAAAGCCTGCTGGCTGAGGAGAAATTCAGCCTTTGAGGTGGTTAAAACGGATTTTAAATCGAAAATCTCTTATCTTTATATCTTGAGAAAATTACCTTTTGCTTTCTTGGATTTATCCATTGGGATTCCTTGATCAGTTTTCTTATAACCTTGAGTGGAAACTTGAGTGTGTGTTCACCAAAAATCTGAGAGAAACACGTGTGTGTGTGAGGAGCAAACACTTGAGAGTGTGATGTTTTTATCTAGTGTTTGGTGTTTAAGAAATTTCAGGAACCATGAGTAGTGGAGAAGAAAGAAACTGACCCGAAAACTCAGTTGCTGGATTATCTAACCTTCAAATGCGTGCTTTGAATGATTCTATGACTGACTTGATGAATGCAAGTTTAGACCAGATCCATCAAAGGGTTGATAAGCTCCAGGCCAGCAAACAGACTCATCCTAGAACCGGAGCAAGGAGAGATCGCCCAAGGAGGCACCACCGGTCTGATGATGAGATCCAAGAGGAGGACTTCCAAGAGGATGAAGTGAGATCAACCAACCGACCTAGGAGACGTCATAGAAACCGAGAGCAAGGTGATATCAATCCATTTGCTAGAACTGATCGTGTTGATGATAGCTTAGGAGGATTGAAATTGAAAATTTCAACTTTTGTTGGTAAAAATGATCATAATGCTTTCCTTGAGTGGGAAAGAAAGATTGAAATTATTTTTGATTGCCAAAATTTCTCTGATCTTAAGAAAGTTAGATTGGCTGCTACTGAATTCTCAGTCTATGCTATTAATTGGTATGATCAAGTTGTGACTCACAAGAGGAGGAAAGGTGAAAGGCCAATTGAGACATGGGATGAGCTTACCCTGCTGATGAGGAGACGATTTGTGCCTACTCACTATCACTGTGACCTCCACCAGAAGTTGAGACGTTTGCTTCAAGGCACCAAGTCCGTGGAAGACTACTACCAAGAGATGGAGATCTTGATGATCAAAGCGGATGTAGATGAGACTTTGGACACAACCATGGCTAGATTTCTTTCAAGACTCAACCGAGACATCCAATATCCTATGGAGCTTCAGGAGTATGCTACTATTGCAAAGATGCTACACAAGGCCATCTTGATCGAACAATAAGTCAAGAGGAAGAGCTACTCAAAACCGGCCATTACTTCCAAACCGACCTATGCTCCTAAACCAAGTTATGAAGACAAAGGTAAGTATTCTTCCACAACACATAATGCTTTTAAGACTGATGTTCCTGCTTGTGTAGACAAAGGAAAAGCAGTAGAAACTCCTGGCCGTGCAAGAGACATCAGATGCTTCAAGTGTCAAGGTCTAGGACACTATGCCAAAAATTGCCCCAACCAACGAGTGATGATTCTCATGGAGAATGGTGAGGTTGAGTCCGAAGATGAAAAGGAGGACAAGGAGGATCTTGGTCCTATCTTTGATGAGGAGGAGGTGTCTTTCGATTACCAACATCATGGACCCTTACTTGTTGCTAGAAAGACCTTGGATGATCCCATTTTCGATTAGGAGGACGACCACTTGGTCAATTGCTTTGGACCAACCTTTGATACTGATTCTGTTCCTATCTATGATGATGAGTACTTCCTTGATTACCCAGCATATGGTACACTCCTTGTCACTAGGAGATCCTTGAGTGTGCAGCCCAGAACCGATGACAAAGAACAAAGGGAGAATCTCTTTCATTCTCGTTGTTTAATCTCTGAAAAAGTTTGTTCTTTGATCATTGATGGAGGTAGTTGCATTAATGTGGCTAGTGACACCCTTGTAAGGAAACTTGGGCTTGTTACTCGGCATTTTTCTCGTCCTTTCAGGTTGGAATGACTCAATGAGGCTGGCGAGTAGTACGTAAAGGAACAAGTCACAGTTCCCTTACCATTGGACGATATGAGGATGAGGTGGTTTGCAATGTTCTTTCTATGGACTCTTGTCACATTCTCTTGGGCCGACCATGGCAGATTGATAAGAGAGCCGTGCATGATGGGTTCACAAACCGACACTCCTTTGATCATAAAGGAAAGAAGATCACGTTGGTACCCTTGACACCTTTGGAGGTTCATCAAGATCAGATCCAATTCAAGAGGAACCGTGACAAAAAGCCCAAACCAGATGAACCTGATTCCTCTCAAAGAAATTCCAACTTCTTTATCAAAGAAAGTCAGGTCAGGAAATATCTTTACTCTCAAAAGCCATTTCTTTTACTTGTGTATAAAGAATCTCTTATGGCTTCATCTTCTTCTGACCTTGCACCGGAGTTTCTGAGTGAGCTTCTAGATATTTTGCAGGATGTTTCTGATGCTTTTCCAGATGAGAACCCAAAAGGATTGCCACCAGTTTTAGGCATTGAACATCAGATTGATTTCGTTCCGGGTGCATCTCTACCGAACCGACCAGCTTATCGTATCATTCCGGTGGAGACCAAAGAACTTCAGAAACAGATTGGTGACCTTCTTGAGAAAGGCTACATCCGGGAAAGCCTCAGTCCTTGTGCCATGCCAGTTCTCCTTGTACCTAAAAAGGATGGTTCTTGGCGCATGTGTGTGGACTGCCGTGCCAGCAACAACATCATGGTAAAGTATAGGCATACAATTCCTAGGCTAGATGACATGCTTGATGAGTTGCATGGTTCTTCAGTTTTCTCTAAAATTGATTTAAAAAGTGGCTATCACGAGATTAGAATGAAAGAAGGTGATGAATGGAAAACTGGATTTAAAACCAAACTAGGATTGTATGAATGGCTTGTGATGCCATTTGGGCTTACTAATGCACCTAATACTTTCATGCGTTTGATGAATCACATCTTGAGATCCTTCATTCGTCATTTTGTTGTAGTTTACTTTGATGACATTCTCATTTACAGCAAGAACCTTGATGATCATACAATGCATTTGAAATCTGTTCTTGAAATTCTTAGGAAAGAAAGGCTTTTTGCAAATCTTGGTAAATGCTCTTTTGGAACTGACCAAGTGGTGTTCTTAGGTTTTGTTGTAGGGGCTGATATACTTAGAGTAGACGAGGAGAATATCAAGGCAATCCGTGACTGGCCTAGTCCAACGACAGTGGGAGAAGTGAGAAGTTTCCATGGTCATACCATTGCAGCTCCATTGACTGAAGTGATCAAGAAAAACGTTGGATTCAAATGGGAACAAGCTCAAAAAGAGGCATTTCAGATTCTAAAAGGGAAGTTGACTCAAGCTTCTTTACTTGTACTTCCTGATTTTTCTAAGACTTTTGAGATTGAATGTGATGCTTCCGGAGTTGGTATTGGTGCTGTCTTGATGCAGGATAGGAAACCCATTGCTTACTTCAGTGAGAAGCTTGGAGGCGCCACACTTAAGTACCCCACTTACGATCATGAGTTGTTTGCTTTGGTGAGAGCTCTACAAACTTGGCAACACTACCTTTGGCCTAAGGAGTTTGTGATCCACACGGATCATCAGTCTTTGTAACACCTTAAAGGCCAGCAGAAGCTGAACAAGAGGCATGCACGATGGGTGGAGTTCATTGAGACATTTCCTTATGTCATCAAATGCAAGCAAGGTAAGGAAAATGTGGTGGCTGATTCCTTGTCTAGAAGGTATACTCTTCTCTCAGCCCTTAAAACAAAGTTTCTTGGTTTTGAGTTCATAAAAAATCTTTATTCAACTGATCCGGATTTCAAAGAAGTTTTCAGAAAGTGTTCCAAAACGGCTTGTGGAAAGTATTATAAAGATTTTGGATTTTTATTCTTTGATAACCGCTTTTGTGTGCCCCAATGTTCTTTGAGGGAGTTGTTTCTCAGGGAAGCACATGGAGGAGGTCTTATGGGACACTTTGGAGTCAAGAAAACACACAAGGTTGTGTATGAGCATTTCTTTTGGCCGAGTTTGATGAAGGACGTGGAACGAAGCTGTGGTCGATGTGTGGTTTGCAAGAAAGCCAAGTCTAAAGTCAAAAACCAAGGTTTGTACTCAGCTCTAGCCATTCCTTCTCATCCATGGGTTGATATTTCAATGGACTTTGTGCTTGGATTGCAGATCTAAATCTAGTCGAGATTATATCTTTGTGGTGGTTGATAGATTCTCTAAAATGGCTCATTTCATACCTTGTCATAAGACTGATGATGCTGTGCACATTGCTGATTTGTTCTTTAGAGACATTGTTAGGTTGTACGGAATGCCTAGGACCATTTTTTCAGATCGTGATGCTAAGTTCTTTAGTTATTTTTGGAAAACTTCATGGTCTAAGTTAGGTACTAGATTGATGTTTTCCACCACTTGTCATCCTCAAACCGATGGTCAAACTGAGGTTGTAAACCGGACTTTGTCAGCATTGCTTAGATCATTGGTTAACAGGAATCTTTGACTTTGGGAAGAATGTTTGCCTCATGTTGAATTTGCTTATACTCATCCCATGCATTCTTCTACCAAGTTTTCTCCTTTTGACGTTGTTTACTGTTTCAATCCCTTATCTCCACTTGATCTTTTGCCTTTGCCTTTAAGTGAAAGAGTTAGTACATATGGCAAGAGGAAGGCAGAAACGATTCAGAAGTTGCATGAGAAAGTACGTGACAACATCAAAGCCAAAACCGAGGTCTACACAAGAAAGGCAAAAACAAGAATAATAGGAAAGTTGTCTTTGAAGAAGGCGATCTTGTTTGGGTTCATCTAAGGAAGGAACTTTTTTGTGAAGATAGGAAGTCAAAACTCATGCCTAGGATCGATGGTCCTTTTCAGATCCTTAGGAAGATCCATGACAATGCTATCAGCTAGACTTGCAAGGTATGTATGACATCTCTTCATATTTTAATGTTTCTGATTTATCTCCTTTTTCTGCAGATGATCCAGATTTGTGGACAAATCCTTTTGAAGAAGGAGGGAATGATGCGCCTCAGTACATGGATCAGTACATGGAACCAGCACCGGATGCAGATCAGGACGATCAGATTACCTCAATTGAGGTTCACCCATCCGACCGTACCAGACAGACCGACCGTGCAGTGTACCGGATCAACCTGCATACGTCTGGCATGGAGCTTAGGCTGGATCCACGACCTAATGACCGATCCAACCGTCCCACAGACCGTCAAGCTCAAACATCTCGACACTCTAAGGATGATAGTCAAACCAGACTTAGCTTAGGTCGTGAAGATCCCGAAGACGGACATGCATTCACCCTTTTGGGCCGTTTGGTACATCCAGACGAACGCACCATCAACCTTCTGCCCGTGTTCGACCCTCTCTTGGACTTTCATCACCCAAATTTCTCTAAGGCAAGTATTCTCCATCTATCTGAAGACTTAGGCCACGCTTGCACCAAATTCGTTCAAGAGTATCACCCGGCGGACCATCTGAACAGTCCCGCGTTTGTCTATGTCCTTACCACCGTGTACACATTAGGATACATCGAACCTGGACGTAGGCGAAGGGTTCCTTGACCAGGCTTCATCAGATTCCGCACAAATAATAATGTCTTTCTTTGACTCATTTGAGTATAAATAATGTAAACACTTCTAATGAAATAATCAAATTGTTTTTCTTTTTGTTTTGAGTTGAAACTCTTTGTTGTTTGTAGAACTTGTATTTGTTTCTTGGTGGGTCATATCTGTAACACCCCCAAACCGTCCTACACATATGGTCGATCCACTGGTCAACAATCAAACAAGAACATGACCGATAGACCAACCAACACCCAGGGTTAGAGATGAAAGAGCCAACCGGCCAGCCATCAACCAAACAAGAACATGACTGACCAACCAACCCAACACCATGGTCTGGAAGCGCTACGTGCCGGGCTAGAGACAATCAGATCAGAGTCGCAGAACTTAATATGCAACATAGACAAGTTCATCCACTAACTCGTCCCACTAAGTCAAAGCCTAAGGCTTTGCAACCCGTACCAAGAGTTAGTTTTTTCGTTCGATCGAGGCTAAGGCTTTTCAACCCGTACCAAGACCTAACGTTGTTTTAGACCGGACAAGTCAAATATCAGAGTACTCATGATGCGCATGAAAAACAAATACTTTATGGATTCAACAAATATTCATACATTGAAATAATTCAAGACTGGTGCCCGGCCTAATGCCAAATCGAGTCAACTAAACACAATTTATAATACCGTTTAGAAAAGGCATGAAAATCTACTACGATGGTCCTAACGTCCAGCTCCAAGCTACCCTGATCATCCATAACTAAAGCTACCTGCAAAAAGGACAACATAGTTGGATGAGTAACCTAATGTTACTCAGTGAGTTGGCAGCCTCTACCCGCAACCTAGTAACTAACCCAGACAACCAAAAATAACAATCAATCTAAGCCTAGCAAGCAATCATAGCTGAGGCTAAACAAACCGTTAATAAGTTAGAATCGGCCTCCTGCCATAATCTAACTTCAAGTAACGGGAACTTGCATACCAACAAGTCAACAACCAATCCCTAGCTAGCCATATATGCGCCTGAGTTCAATACTCATGTAGTGTTAGACACTTAGACTATACAAGTATCATTAACCGGTCAACCAACAACCAGACAAGAACATGATCGGCCAACCAATGATACCGCATAACTTTAATATCCACCACCCTTCACAAGCAATCTTTCAAACAACATAACAGGCAACATCGGGTCTACACTAACCATACAGACACCAAGCCTAGTCCGGTACCTAACCCGGAATTAGATCTTGATGTTATAAACCTGCAAGTAAATCAACCAATCCACAAACACAAACACAATAATAAGACTCTAAACTAACTACGACTCAAGATAACTTGTAACACCGTATATTGGTGATACCAGTTCCTCTAGGGTTCCATAACCCTTTACTAAACACAATTCTCTAACCTGGGCCCTGGTGACTTAGTGTTCCTCCTCATTATCCTCGTCAATATCCTATCTCCCTACCACAAAGGATAGGAGAAGGAACTTTAAACCGAACGCGGCCCACAATATGTTCGGTCACCGCGGGATAGCCCCAGTACGTTCAGGCCACTGACGATTACTACCTCGTCCTGCAATGACTCAGCCATAGGCCATGACCCCGTCTCTCTGAGTGTTCTCGATCCAGAGAATAAGGGGTTTCCTTGAACCCGCTGGGTACGAGGTCGAGGAAACACTAATCCCCCCCTAAACATGCCTAGCAAGGTGGTTTACACACAAGCTATATGGCATCACTCTCTAACTCTACAACACTAAAACCTCGTACAAGTGATCCGGCCTATATGGCCTAGGATCCATAGTACTAACATATAATCAACTAAACAACAACACGAACACTAATCAAATAAACCAGTTAGTCACTCCCTTACCAAGAGCTTACTAACATCAACATGATTAATTAAACAAGCAAGAATAGAAGACATGATGCACCCTAGCCCTGTCCTAGTCAGGATATTAACTAAGTCTTAATTCCTTTTCATCTTAGCTTAGCCCGTTCTAAACTGAGTCCGGTTCAATAAAATAATCCTAAGGACTCTACCTTGCAATAGAGTGAGAATACTACTCTATATGCAACTCGATCTATCGTAAGTTACAAGTGGAACTCAAGCATAACCAAAAAACTATCCTAAATTCCAAGTGGAATTCAAAGAAAACCAACTCACAGTGTTCTAGCAGCTTGTTGATCGGAGAGAGCTTAGCCAAAAACCAATGCTTATATCTTGAATGTATTGTTATGGACTGATCAGGACTTGGACAGAACCTCCTCTTTCTTCTGGACGTTTTTCTCGGACTTCCGGTAGAGTAACAACTCTTGAAAATGCTCTAAAATTCTCGAAACAGCTCAGAACCTCTTACTTTGTTTTCTACTTCTCTCTCTCTCTCTCTCTCTCTCTCTCTCTCTCTCTCTCTCTCTCTCTCTCTCTCTCTCTATCCCACATTTTGGAGTGTCTTTTGTGTGTGTAGAATGAATGAAAACGACCAGGGGGAGCTGGGTATATATAGTAGTCACCAACCAGTAAAGACGCACCACCCAAGCGCATGTGTGTCATCGCGCATGCTTCCGGTTGCATGCATGGAGACACACGGTCGTACACTTTCCCTCTTGCATGGTCCCTGAGCATTACATGAGCCACCTCCACGTCCAAATGTCTCTCATCATGGCTGGAGTTCATGCATCGCGACATACGGGCCACTAGGTATCGATACACATGTGCTGGTTGCAGATATGATGACATGTCGTGCTTCTGGGTGTCAAGATGCATGGAACACTTCTTCCTGCGGAGACATATCATGATATGTAGACACTTATCTTCTTAGATTATGGACAACACGTCCTGATCTCTTAGATCAAGCAACTTGAGCTTCTCGGTCAATTTGCACGATTTCGGCCCTTCTGGTGAATTTTCGTCCCGCGATTAGTCCCAAATAGTTTTTAGCTCCCATTCTGATTCTTTGAATATTTTTAATAAACTCCAGATGAATTCTGATATCCTCTAAAAATCATTATTGAACCTCCGGCTTCCTCAAGAACTTTCGTAATACCGAAATTAAGGTTTTTGCCCAACTTTGGGTTTTCCCGTCATGCTTCAATCCCGTCGTCCTTACTTCCCATCCTGGTTCTGACTTATAATGTCTCTGAAATCATATTCCGCTGATAGATACGAAGTTTCGCAAAAAAAATCATGGCTAAGAAACGTTGGGTTTGTGAAACGTCGAGCTTCTAAACCGTCGTGCTTCCAAAACCGTGATGCTTCTAAAACCTTCGTTTGATCAATCAAAGACACTTCTAATAATGGTAGAGCAGCTTACTTCGACTAATGGTTCACTCACGATCCATTCTTCGACCACATCGTACTTTGAAACTTCTCAGTTGATCCCTATCGCCCGCGATTCGACCACAAAGTAGATACTCGACCAATCTTCTATTTTCTCTAAACCATGTCAAGCTTTATGTGATCAAAACTCAACATTCCTCCAAATATGTAGACTCCCAAAAGCTGGGCTCCAAATTATGACTTTTACTTTCTCTGCCATTTTATCCCGAAGGGCGGGTTATCACATTCTCCCCCCATAATAGAATTCGTCCTCGAATTCTTAGGTGTCTGATGGTTCAGCTTCACGACATGCTCCCATTTGATGACAATTTCTCCTTGGATCACTTTATCTCGTGGTCTTGATCACCTGATGTTTTCTTTATCGGTTTGCCCTTTATTTCTTCCTTTCTGTTTCTTTGGTCTCCACCCAGACTTCTGATTCTGAACTCACTATGCCATGATACATCTCAAAGTGTTCTCCTTAGTCTTGAATCCTTCCTTTTCATCACTTCTTTGTTTCCCATGCTTCACTCATTCTCAACTCATCTCCATATCGCTTCACTCTGACTACCACTCTCCCTTGAGTTTCCTTCTCAATGTTGCCACATAGTTCTTCACTTGAATGAACACATCGTACTTCGACTAATGGTTCACTCACGATCCATTCTTCGACCACATCGTACTTTGAAACTTCTCAGTTGATCCCTATCGCCCGCGATTCGAACACCAAGTAGATACTCGACCAATCTTCTATTTTCTCTAAAACATGTCAAGCTTTATGTGATCAAAACTCAACATTCCTCCAAATATGTAGACTCCCAAAAGCTGGGCTCCAAATTATGACTTTTACTTTCTCTACCATTTTATCCCGAAGGGCGGGTTATCACATTCTCCCCCCATAATAGAACTCGTCCTCGAATTCTTAGGTGTCTGATGGTTCAGCTTCACGACATGCTCCCATTTGATGACAATTTCTCCTTCGATCACTTTATCTCGTGGTCTTGATCACCTGATGTTTTCTTTATCGGTTTTCCCTTTATTTCTTCCTTTTTGTTTCTTTGGTCTCCACCCAGACTTCTGATTCCGAACTCACTCTGGCATGATACATCTCAAAGTGTTCTCCTTAGTCTTGAATCCTTCTTTTTCATCACTTCTTTGTTTCCCATGCTTCACTCTTTCTCAACTCATCTCCATATCGCTTCACTCTGACTACCACTCTCCCTTGAGTTTCCTTCTCAATGTTGCCACATAGTTCTTCACTGGAATGAACACTGAATTTTCTTCATGCATTTACTCTGCCATAATTCTTACCACCTTGCTTTTGATTACTCAAACCCTTTGTTTTCCCAAAACTGATGAAGTACTTTCCCAGCGAATTCTCATACCCACTTGTACAGTCCATACCATTGTCCAGTCCCTCTGAACTCTTTCTCTTCGACTTTGGGTTTTTGGCCTTGAACTCTTTTAAATTTAAGGTTTCCATCCTTAAAGTTTCGATCAACGAACACAAGCTGCAACTCAAAAGAACATTTCACACGCAATTTAGTCAACAACTAACCTAACAAATACTAACAATAACCTAATCGCAAATACTAACCAACAACCTAACAATTCTAGATTCCACAATCTAATCCTAGTTCTTAGAAAAATAAATCCTACCGCTGGACGTCACTGGTTCCCTAATGCCTTTTCTAACTCTCTTTGACTCGATAAAAAAATGAAAACCAATTAAATCATGAGTTCCAGAAGCATGGACGAAACCATGCTCTGATACCACCTCTGTAACACCCCCGAACCGTCCTAGACATATAGTCGATCCACCAGCCAACAATCAAACAAGAACATGACCGATAGACCAACCAACACCCAAGGTTAGAGATGAAAGAGCCAACCGGCTAGCCAACAATCAAACAAGAACATGACTGACCGTCCAACCTAACACCATGGTCCAAAAGCGCTATGTGACGGGCTAGGGACAATCCGATCAGAGTAACAGAACTTAATCCACAACATATACCAGTTCATCCACTAACTCGTCCCACTAAGTCAAGGCCTAAGGCTTTGCAACGCGTACCAAGAGTTAGTGTTTCCGTTCAATCGAGGCCTGAGGCTTTTAAACCCATACCAAGACCTAACATTGTGTTAGACCGGACTAGTCAAATATCAGAGTACTCATGATGTGCATAAAAAACAAATACTTTATGGATTCAACAAATGTTCATACATCGAAATAATTCAAGACTGGCGCCCGGCCTAATGCCAAATCGAGTCAACCAAACACAAATCATAATACCGTTTACAAAAGGCATGAAAATCTACTCTGGTGGTCCTAACGTCCCGCTCCAAGCTACCCTGATCATCCATAACTAAAGCTACCTACAAAAAGGACAACATAGTTGGATGAGTAACCTAATTTACTCAGTGAGCTGGCATCCTCTACCCACAACCTCGTAAGTAACCCAGACAACCAAAAATAACAATCAATCTAACCCTAGCAAGCAATCATAGCTAAGGCTAAACAAACTGTTACTAAGTTAGAGTCGGCCTTCTGCCATAATCTAACTTCAAGTAACGGGAACCTGCATAACAACAAGTCAACAACCAATCCATAGCTAGCCATATATGCGCCTGAGTTCAATACTCATGTAGTGTTAGACACTTAGACTATACAAGTATCATTAACCGGTCGACCAACAATCAGACAAGAACATGATCGGCCAACCAATGATACCGCATAGCTTTAATATCCACCACCCTTCACAAGCAATCCTTCAAACAACATAACAGGTAACATCGGGTCTACACTAACCAAAGAGACACCAAGCCTAATCCAGTACCTAACCCGAAATTAGATCTTGATGTTAGAAACCTGCAAGTAAATCAACCAATCAACAAACACAATAATAAGACTCTAACTAACTACGACTCAAGATAACTTGTAACACTGTATATCAGTGTTACCACTTACTCTAGGGTTCCATAACCCTTTACTAAACACAACTCTCTAACCTGGGCCCTATTGACTTCGTATCTCCCTACCACAAAGGCTAGGAGAAGGAACTTTAAACCGAACGCTGCCCACAGTACGTTCGGGTCACCGTGCAACAGCCCCAGTATGTTCGGGCCACTGACGGTTGTCACATGACGATCGCGGCCCATAGTTCATTCGGGTCACCGCAAGACAGCCCCAGTACGTTCGGGCCACTGCCGGTTACTACCTCGTCGTGCAACCACTCAGCCATAGGCCATGACCCCGTCTCTCTGATTGTTCTCGATCCAGCGAATAAGGGGTTTCCTTGAACCCTCTGGGTACGAGGTCGAGGAAACACTAATCCACCCCTAAACATGCCTAGCAAGGTGGGTTACACACAAGCTATATGGCATCACTCTCTAACTCTACAACACTAAAACCTCGTACAAGTGATCCAGCCTATATAGCCTAGGATCCATATTACTAACATCTAATCAACTAAACCATAACACGAACACTAATCAAATAAACCAATTAGTCACTCCCTTACCAAGAGCTGACTAACCTCAACAAGATTAATTAAACAAGGAAGAATAAAACTCTATATGCAACTTGTTCTATCCTAAGTTCCAAGTGGAACTCAAGGATAACCAAAAAACTATCTTAAATTCCAAGTGGAATTCAAAGAAAACCAACTCACAGTGTTCTAGCAGCTTGTCGATCGGAGAGAGCTTAGCCAAAACCCAATTCTGATATCTTGAATGGATTGGTATGGACTGATAAGGAATTGGACAGAACCTCCTCTATCTTCTGGACGTTTTGCTCGGACTTCTGGTAGAGTAACAGCTCTTGAAAATGCTTTCAAATTCTCGAAACAGCTCAGAACCTCTTACTTTTCTTTCTACTTCTATCTCTCTCTCTCTAACCCACGTTTCGGAGTGTCTTTTGTGTGTGTGGAATGAATGAAAACGAGCATGGGGAGCTGGGTATATATAGTAGTCACCAACTAGTAAAGACGCACCACCCAAGCGCCTGTGTGTCGCCATGCATGCTTCCGGTTGCATGCGTGGCGACACACGGGCGTACACTTTCCCTCTTTCATGGTACCTGAGAATTCCATGATCCACCTCCACGTCCAGATGTCTCTCAGCATGGATGGAGTTCATGCATCGCGACAGACGGGCCACTGGGTGTCGATAAGCATGCGCTAGTTGCATATATGATGATATGTCGTGCTTCTGAGTGTCAAGATGCATGGAACACTTCTTCCTGTGGATACATGCTGTGCTATGTAAACAATTAGCTTCTTAGATGATGTAAAACACTTCCTGATCTCTTAGATCAAGCCACCTCGAGCTTCTCGATCAATTTGCACAATTTCGGCTCTTCTAGTGAGTTTTTGTCCCGCGATGAATCCCAAATATTTTTCCGCTCCCATTCGGATTATCTGAATATTTTTAATAAACTACATATGAATTCTGATATCCTCTAAAAATTATTCTTGAGCCTCTGGCTTCCTCGAGAAAATTTGTAATACCGAAATTAGGGTTTTTGCCCAACTTCGGGTTTTCCCATCATGCTTCAATCTTGTCTTGCTTACTTCCCATCCTGCTTAGTTCCCATCCTGCTTACAACTTATAATGTCTCTGAAATCATATTCCGCTGATAGATACAAAGTTTCGCAGAAAACATCATGGCTAAGAAAAGTAGAATTTCTGAAACGTCGAGCTTCTAAACCGTCGTTCTTCCAAAAACGTGATGCTTCCAAAACTTTCGTCTGATAAATCAAAGAAACTTCCATTAATGGTAGAGCAGATTACTTCGACTAATGGTTCACTCACGATCCATTCTTTGACCACATCGTACTTCGAAACTTTTCGGTTGATCCCTATCTCCCGCGGTTCGACCACTGAGTAGATACTCGACCAATCTTCTATTTTCTCTAAACCATGTCAAGTTTTATGTGATCAAAACTCAACATTCCTCCAAATATGTAGACTCCCAAAAGCTTGGCTCCAGATTCTGACTTTTACTTTTTCGACCAGTTTATCCCGAAGGGCGGGTTATCACAATATCCAAATTAAACATCCCTCAAAATTGTTGGACTTGTGAGTCATATCAAGCAACGATTAGAGATCCTTCTTTTGGTGGACCAGTGAGTCATATCAAGCATCAACTGAAGTCGGGAATATCAGAGCCCTTCCGCAACCTTTGTGCGACCCTTCAATCCATCAGTTCTCTCTTCAAAGTTCAAATCATTATCAATCCGGACGAGTTATCCTATTTAGGGCGTATCAGACAGTCCAAGGTATGTTAAGTTAAATCCTTCCATTCAGTACAGTTAAGGTTGATCATATCAGCCTATCAGTACGTATAGGTCGATTTTTGATGGCCTGATGGACCAGTCTGGTCAGTCCTTGGTCCATCCAGGAAGTACGGATGGCTGATCGTATCAGCCTATCAGTACGCATGGGTCATTTTTCATGTACTGATGGGACCAGTCTGTACATTCCATGGTCTGGTGAGTTAAATCATTCCATTCAGTACGGATAAGGGTGATCATATCAGCCTATCAGTACGTCTGGGTTGACTTTACATGGCCTGATGGACCAGTCTAGACAGTCCTTGGTCCTTCCAGGCAGTACGGATGGCTAATCGTATCATCCTATCAGTACGTATGGCTAATTTTTTCATGTACAAATGGGATCAGTCCAGACAGTCCATGGTCTGTTGAGTTAAATCCTTCCATTCCGTATGGTTAAGGCTGATCATATCAGCATATCAGTACGTATGGTTGATTTTTCATGGCCTGATAGACCAGTATGGACAGTCCTTGGTCCTTCCAGGCAGTACGGATGGTTGATCCTATCAGCCTATCAGTACGTATGGGTCATTTTTCATGTACTAATGGGACAAGACCGGACAGTCCATGGTCCGTTGAAATAAATCCATCCATTCAGTATGGATAAGGCTGATCATATAAGCCTATCAGTTCTTATGGGACGATTTTTCATGGCCTGATGGGTAAGTTTGGACAGTCCTTGGTCCTTCCAGGCAGTAAGGATGGCTGATCGTATCAGCCTATCCGTCTGTATGGGTCGATTTTTCATGGCCTGATGGACCAGTCTGGACAGTCCTTGGTCCTTCCAGGCAGTACGGATGGCTGATCCTATCAGCCTATCAGTACGTATGGGTCATTTTTCATGTACTAATGGGACTAGCCCGGACAGTCCATGGTCCGTTGAAATAAATCCTTCCATTCAGTATGGATAAGGCTGATCATATAAGCATATCAGTTCTTATGGGTCGATTTTTCATGGCCTGATGGATAAGTTTGGACAGTCCTTGGTCCTTCCAGGCAGTACGGATGGCTGATCGTATCAGCCTATCCGTCTGTATGGGTCGATTTTTCATGGCCTGATGGACAGTCTGGACAGTCCTTGGTCCATCCAGGCAGTACGGATGGATGATTGTGTCATCCTATCAGTACGTATGGGTCATTTTTCATGTACTGATGGGACCAGTCTGGACAGTCCATGGTCTGGTGAGTTAAATCCTTCCATTCAGTACGGATAAGGCTGATCATATCAGCCTATCAGTTTGTGTGGGTCAACTTTTCAAGGCCAGATGGACCAGTCTGGAGAGTCCTTGGTCCTTCCAGGCAGTACAGATTCCTGATCGTATCAGCCTATCAGTACGTGTGGGTCATTTTTCATGTCTAGATGGGACCAGTCTGGACAGTCCATGGTCCGTTGAGTTAAATCCTTCCATTCAGTACGGATAAGACTGACCATATCATCCTATCAGTACGTATGGGTAGATTTTTCATGGCCTAATTGACAAGTCTAGACATTCCTTGGTCCATCCAGGCAGTACGGATGACTGATCGTATCAGTCATCAGTACGTATGGGTCATTTTTCAGGTACAAGTGGGACCAGTCTGGACAGTACATGGTCTGTTGAGTTAAGCCCTTCCGTTCAGTACGGATAAGGCTGATCATATTAGCCTATCAGTATGTGTGGGTCGATTTTTCATGGCCTGATGGACAACTCTGGACAGTCCTTGGTCCTTCCAGACAGTACAGATGGCTGATCGTATCAACCTATCAGTATGTATGGGTCATTTTTTCATGTAATTATGCGACCAGTCTGAACAGTCCATGGTCCGTTGAGTTAAATACTTCCATTAAGTACGGATAAGGCTAATCATATCAGCCTATCAGAATGTATGGGTCGATTTTCATGGTCTGGTGGACCAGTCTGGACAGTCCTTGGTCCTTCAGGCAGTATGGATGGCTGATCGTATCAGCCTATCAATACGTATGGCTCATTTTTCATGTACTAATGGGACCAGTCCGGACAATCCATGGTCCGTTTAATTGAATCCTTCCATTCAGGATGGATAAGGCTGATCATATAAGCTTATCAGTACTTATGGGTCGAATTTTCATTGCCTGATTAACCAGTCTGGACAGTCGTTGGTCCTTCAGGCAGTATTCATGGCTGATCGTATCAGCCTATCAGTATGTATGGTCATTTTTCATGTACGGATGGGACCAGCCTGGACAGTCCATGGTTCGGTGAGTTAAATCCTTCCATTTAATACGGATAAGGCTGATCATATCAGCCTATCAGTATGTATGGGTCGATTTTTCATGGCCTGATGGAATAGTCTGGACAGTCCTTGGTCCATCCAAGAAGTACGGATGGCTGATCGTATCAGCCTATTAGTACGTATGGGTCATTTTTCATGTACTGATGGGACCAGTCTGGACATTCCATGGTCTGTTGAGCTTAATCCTTCCATTCAGTACGGATAAGGCTGGTCATATCAGCCTATCAGTACGTGTGGGTCGAATTTTCGTGGCCTGATGGACCTGTCTGGAGAGTCCTTGGTCCTTCAGGCAGTACAGATGGCTGATCGTATCAGCCTATCAGTATGTATGGTCAATTTTCATGTACTGATGGGACCACTCTGGACAGTCCATGGTCCGGTGAGTTAAATCCTTCCATTCAGTACGGATAAGGGTGATCATATCAGCCTATCAGTACATATGGGTCGATTTTTCATGGCCTGTTGGACCAGTCTGGACAGTCCTTGGTCCTTTCAAGCAGTACGGATAGCTGATCGTATCAGCCTAAAAATACGTATGGTAATTTTTCATGTACAGATGGGACCAGTCCGGACAGTCCATGGTCTGTTGAGTTAAATCGTTCCATTCAGTATGGTTTGGCCTGATCATATCAGCCTATTAGTACGTATGGATGATTTTTCATGGCCTGATGGACCAGTCTGGACAGTCCTTGGTCCTTCCAGGCAATACGGATGGCTGATCGTATCAGCCTATAGGTACATATGGGTCATTTTTCATGTACTAATGGGACCAATCCGGACAGTCCATGGTCCGTTGAACTAAATCCTTCCATTCAGTATGCATAAGGCTGATCCTATAAGCCTATCAGTAGTTATGAGTCGATTTTTCATGGCCTGATGGACAAGTCTGGACAGTCCTTGGTCCTTCCAGGCAGTACGGATGGCTGATTGTATCAGCCTACCCGTCTGTATGGGTCAATTTTTCATGGCCTGATGGACCAGTCTGGACAGTCCTTGTTCCATCCAGGCAGTACGGATGGATGATCGTATCAGCCTATCAGTACGTATGGGTCATTTTTCATATACCGATGGGAGCAGTCTGGACAGTCCATGGTCCGGTGAGTTAAATCTATCCATTCAGTACGAATAAGGCTGATCATATCAGCCTATCAGTACGTGTGGGTCGATTTTTCATGGCCAGATGGACCAGTCTGGAGAGTCCTTGGTCCTTCCAGGCAGTATAGATTCCTGATCGTATCAGCCTATCAGTACGTGTGGGTCATTTTTCATGTCTAGATGGGACCAGTCTGGACAGTCCATGGTCCGTTGAGTTAAATCCTTCCATTCAGTATGGATAAGACTGACCATATCATCCTATCAGTACGTATGGGTAGATTTTTCATGGCCTAATTGACAAGTCTAGACATTCCTTGGTCCATCCAGGCAGTACGGATGGCTGATCGTATCAGTCATCAGTACGTATGGGTCATTTTTCATGTACAGGTGGGACTAGTCTGGACAGTCCATGGTACGTTGAGTTTAGTCCTTCCATTCATTCGGATAAGGCTGATCATATCAGCTTATTAGTACATGTGGGTCGATTTTTTATGGCCTGATGGATCAGTATGGACAGTCCTTGGTCCATCCAGGCAGTACAAATGTCTGATCGTATAAGCCTATCAGTACGTATGGGTCATTTTTCATGTACTGATGGGACCAGTCTGAACAGTCCATGCTCCGTTGAGTTAAATCTTTCCATTCAGAACAGGTAAGGGTGATCATATCAGCCTATCAGTAGATATGGGTAGATTTTTCATGGCCCTATGGACGAGTGTGGACAGTCCTGGGTCCATCCAAGCAGTAGTGATGTCTGATCGTATCAGTCATCAGTACGTATGAGTCATTTTTCATGGCCTGATGGACCATTCTTGACAGTCCTTGGTCCTTCTAGGCAGTACGGATGGCTGACCGTATCAATCTATCAGTACGTATGGGTCATTTTTCATGTACTGATGGGACCAATCTGGACAGTCCATACTCCGTTGAGTTAAATCTTTCCATTCAGTACAGATAAGGATGATCATATCAGCCTATCAGTACATATGGGTAGATTTTTCATAGCCTGATACACCAATCTGGACAGTCCTTGATCCATCCAGACAGTACAGATGGCTGATCGTATCAGTGATCACTATTTATGGGTCATTTTTCATGCACAAGTTGGACCAGTCTGGACAGTACATAGTCTGTTGAGTTAAGTCCTTGCGTTCAGTACGGATAAGGCTGATCATATTAGCCTATCAGTACGTGTGGGTCGATTTTTCATGGCCTGATGGACCAGTCTGGACAGTCCTTGGTCCTTCTAGAAAGTACGGATGGCTGATCGTATCAACCTATCAGTATGTATGGGTCATTTTTCATGTATTGATGAGACCAGTCTGGACAGTTCATGGTCCGTTGAGTTAAATCTTTCCATTCAATACATATAAGGGTGATCATATCAGCCTATCACTAGATATGGGTAGATTTTTCATGACCCTATGGACCAGTGTGGACAGTCCTTGGTCCATCCAAGCAGTACTGATGGCTGATCGTATCAGTGATCAGTAGGTATGAGTCATTTTTTATGGCATGATGGACCATTGTGGACAGTCATTTGTCCTTCCAGGCAGTACAAATGGCTGATCGTATCAACCTATCAGTATGTATGGGTCATTTTTCATGTACTGATGGAACCAATCTGGACTGTACATGCTTCGTTGAGTTAAATATTTCCATTCAGTACATATAAGGATGATCATATCAGCCTATCAATACATATGGGTAGATTTTTCATGTACAAGTAGGACCAGTCTGGACAGTACGTGGTTTGTTGAGTTAAGTCCTTCCGTTCAGTACGGATAAGCCTGATCATATCAGCCTATCAGTACGTGTGGGTCAATCTTTCATGGCCTGATGGACCAGTCTATACAGTCCTTAGTCCTTCCAGACAGTACGGATGGCTGATCCTATCAACCTATCAGTACGTATGGGTCATTTTTCATGTAATGATGAGACCAGTCTGAACAGTCCATGGTCCGTTGAGTTAAATACTTCCATTAACTACGGATAAGGCTTATCATATAAGTCTATCAGTATGTATGGGTCGATTTTTCATGGTCTGATGGACCAGTCTGGACAGTCCTTGGTCCTTCCAGGCAGTATGGATGGCTGATCGTATCAGCCTATCAATATGTATGGCTCATTTTTCATGTACTAATGGGACCAGTACGGACAATCCATGGTCCGTTGAATTAAATCCTTCCATTCAGGATGGATAAGGCTGATCATATAAGCCTATTAGTTCTTATGGGTCGAATTTTCATGGCCTGATGGACCAGTCTGGACAGTTGTTGATCCTTCAGGCAGTACTAATGGTTGATCGTATCAGCCTATCAGTACGTATGGTCATTTTTCATGTACGGATAGGACCAGTCTGGACAGTCCATGGTCCGGTGAGTTAAATCCTTCCATTCAATATGGACAAGGCTGATCATATCAGCCTATCAGTATGTATGGGTCGATTTTTCATGGCCTGATGGACCAGTCTGGACAGTCCTTGGTCCATCCAGGAAGTACGGATGGCTGATCGTATAAGCCTATCAATACGTATGGATCATTTTTCATGTATTGATGGGACCAGTCTGGACAGTCCACGCTCCGTTGGGTTAAACCTTTCCATTCAGTATAGATAAGGGTGATCATGACAGCATATCAATAGATATGGGCAGATTTTTCATGGCCCTATGGACGAGTGTGGACAGTCCTTGGTCAATCCAAGCAGTACTGATGGCTGATCGTATCAGTCATCAGTACGTATTAGTCATTTTTCATGGCCTGATGGACCATTCTGGACAGTCCTTGGTCCTTCCAGGCAGTACGGATGGCTGATTGTATCAACCTATCAGTAAGTATGGGTCATTTTTCATGTACTGATGGGACCAATCTAGACAGTCCATGCTCCGTTGAGTTAAATCTTTCCACTCAGTACAGATAAGGATGATCATATCGCGCTATCAGTACATATAGGTAGATTTTTCATAGCCTGATAGACCAGTCTGGACAGTCCTTGATCCATCCAGACAGTACGGATGGCTGATCGTATCAGTCATCACTACGTATGGGTCATTGCTCATGTACAAGTGGGACCTGTCTGGACAGTACATGGTCTGTTAAGTTAAGTCCTTCCGTTCAGAACAGATAAAGCTGATCATATTAGCCTATCAGTACGTGTGGGTCGATTTTTCATGGCCTGATGGACCAGTCTGGACAGTCCTTGGTCCTTCCAGACAGTACGGATGGCTGATCGTATCAACATATCAGTACGTATGGGTCATGTTTCATATATTGATGAGACCAGTCTGAACAGTCCATGGTCCGTTGAGTTAAATCTTTCAATTCAGTACATATAAGGGTGATCATATCAGCCTATCAGTAGATATGGGTAGATTTTTCATGGCCCTATGGACCAGTGTGGACAGTCCTTAGTCCATCTAAGCAGTACTGATGGCTGATCGTATCAGTCATCAGTAGGTATGAGTCATTTTTCATGGCCTGATGGACCATTCTGGACAGTCCTTGGTCCTTTTAGGCAGTACGGATGGCTGACCGTATCAATCTATCAGTACATATGGGTCATTTTTCATGTACTGATGGGACCAATCTGGACAGTCCATACTCCGTTGAGTTAAATCTTTCCATTCAGTACAGATAAGGATGATTATATCAGCCTATCAGTACATATGGGTGGATTTTTCATAGCCTGATAAACCAATCTGGACCGTCCTTGATCCATCCAAACAGTACGGATGGCTGATCGTATCAGTGATTACTATTTATGGGTCATTTTTCATGCACAAGTGGGACCAGTCTGGACAGTACATAGTTTGTTGAGTTAAGTCCTTGCGTTCAGTACGGATAAGGCTGATCATATTAGCCTTTCAGTACGTGTGGGTCGATTTTTCATGGCCTGATGGACCAGTCTGGACAGTCCTTGGTCCTTCTAGACAGTATGGATGGTTGATCGTATCAACCTATCAGTATGTATGGGTCGTTTTTAATGTATTGATGAGACCAGTCTGGACAGTCCATGGTCCGTTGAGTTAAATCTTTCCATTCAGTACATATAAGGGTTATCATATCAGCTTATCACTAGATATGGGTAGATTTTTCATGGCCCTATGGACCAGTGTGGACAGTCCTTTGTCCATCCAAGCAGTACTGATGGCTGATCGTATCAGTCATCAGTAGGTATGAGTCATTTTTCATGGCATGATGGACCATTCTGGACAGTCATTGGTCCTTTCAGGCAGTACATATGGCTGATCGTATCAACCTATCAGTATGTATGGGTCATTTTTCATGTACTGATGGGACCAATCTGGACTGTCGATGCTTCGTTGAGTTAAATCTTTCCATTCAGTACATATAAGGATGATCATATCAGCCTATCAGTACATATGGGTAAATTTTTCATAGCTTGATAGACCAGTCTGGACAGTCCTTAATCCATCCAGACAGTACGGATGGCTGATCGTATCAGTCATCACTACGTATGGGTCATTTTTCATGTACAAGTGGGACCATTCTGGACAGTACCTGCTCTGTTGAGTTAAGTCCTTCCGTTCAGTACGGATAAGCCTGATCATATCAGCATATTAGTACGTGTGGGTCAATCTTTCATGGCCTGATGGACCAGTCTGGACAGTCCTTGGTCCTTCCAGACAGTACGGATGGCTGATCCTATCAACCTATCAGTATGTATGGGTCATTTTTCATGTATTGATGAGACCAGTCTGAACAGTCCATGGTCCGTTGAGTTAAATACTTCCATTAAGTACGGATACGGCTTATCATATCAGCCTATCAGTATGTATGGGTCGATTTTTCATGGTCTGATGGACCAGTCTGGACAGTCCTTGGTCCTTCCAGGCAGTATGGATGGCTGATCGTATCAGCCTATCAATATGTATGGCTAATTTTTCATGTACTAATGGGACCAGTACGGACAATCCATGGTCCGTTGAATTAAATCCTTCCATTCAGGATGAATAAGGCTTATCATATAAGCCTATCAGTTCTTATGGTCGAATTTTCATGGCCTGATGGACCAGTATGGATAGTTGTTGGTCCTTCAGGCAGTACTGATGGTTGATCGTATCAGCCTATCAGTACGTATGGTCATTTTTCATGTACGGATGGGACCAGTCTGGACAGTCCATGGTCCGGTGAGTTAAATCCTTCCATTCAATACGGATAAGGCTGATCATATCAGCCTATCAGTATGTATGGTTCAATTTTTCATGGCCTGATGGACCAGTCTGGACAGTCCTTTGTCCATCCAGGAAGTACGGATGGCTGATCGTATAAGCCTATCAATACATATGGGTCATTTTTCATGTATTGATGGGACCAGTCTGGACAGTCCATGCTCCGTTGGGTTAAACCTTTCCATTCAGTATAGATAAGGGTGATCATATCAGCCTATCAGTAGATATGGATAGATTTTTCATGGCCCTATGGACCAGTGTGGACAGTCCTTGGTCAATCCAGGCAGTACTGATGGCTGATCGTATCAGTCATCAGTACGTATTAGTCATTTTTCATGGCCTGATGGACCATTCTGGACAGTCCTTGGTCCTTCCAGGCAGTACGAATGGCTGATTGTATCAACCTATCAGTAAGTATGGGTCATTTTTCATGTACTGATGGGACCAATCTGGACAGTCCATGCTCCGTTGAGTTAAATCTTTCCACTCAGTACAGATAAGGATGATCATATCGCCCTATCAGTACATATAGGTAGATTTTTCATAGCCTGATAGACCAGTCTGGACAGTCCTTGATCCATCCAGACAGTCCTTGATCAATCCAGACAGTCCTTGATCCATCCAGACAGTACGTATGGGTCATTGTTCATGTACAAGTGGGACCAGTCTGGACAGTACATGGTCTGTTGAGTTAAGTCCTTCCGTTCAGTACGGATAAAGCTGATCATATTAGCCTATCATTACGTGTGGGTCGATTTTTCATAGCCTGATGGACCAGTCTGGACAGTCCTTGGTCCTTCCAGACAGTACGGATGGCTTATTTTATCAGCCTATCAATACGTATGGGTAATTTTTCATGTACAGATGGGACCAGCCCGGACAGTCCATGGTCTGTTGAGTTAAATCCTTCCATTCAGTATGGTTAAGCCTGATCATATCAGCCTATCATTACGTACAATTGATTTTTCATGGCCTGGTTGACCAGCCTGGACAGTCCTTGGTCCTTCCAAGCAATACAGATGGCTGATCATATCAGCCTATCAGTACGTATGAGTCATTTTTCATGTACTAATGGGACCAGTCCGGACAATCCATGGTCGTTGAATTAAATCCTTCCATTTAGTATGGATAAGGCTGATCCTATAAGCCTATATGTACTTATGGGTCAATTTTTCATGGCCGGACAAGTATGGACAGTCCTTGGTCCTTCCAGGCAGTACGGATGGCTAATTGTATCAGCCTACCCGTCTGTATGGGTCGATTTTTCATGGCCTGATGGACCAGTCTGGACAGTCCTTATTCCATCCAGGCAGTACGGATGGATGATTGTATTAGCCTATCAGTACGTATGGGTCATTTTTCATATACTGATGGGACCAGTCTTGACAGTCCATGGTCCAGTGAGTTAAATCCTTCCATTCAGTACAGATAAGACTGACCATATCATCCTATCAGTACGTATTGGTAGATTTTTCAAGGCCTAATGGACAAGTCTGGACATTCCTTGGTCCATCCAGGCAGTACGGATGGCTGATCGTATCAGTCATCAATACGTATGGGTCATTTTTCATGTACAGGTGGGACTAGTCTGGACAGTCCATGGTACGTTAAGTTAAGTCCTTCCATTCATACGGATAAGACTGATCATATCAGCCTATTAGTACGTGTGGGTCGATTTTTTATGGCCTGATGGACCAGTCTGGACAGTCCTTGGTCCATCCATGCAGTACGGATGTCAGATCGTATAAGCCTATCAGTACGTATGGGTCATTTTTAATGTACTGATGGGACCAGTCTGGACAGTCCATGGTTCGTTGAGTTAAATTCTACCATTCAGTATGGATAAGGCTGATCATATCAACCTATCAGTACGTGTGGGTCGATTTTTTTATGGCCTGATAGACTAGTCTGGACAGTCCTTGGTCCTTCCAGGCAGTACAGATGGCTGATTGTATAAGCCTATCAGTATGTATGGGTCATTTTTCATGTACTGATGGGACAGTCCATGCTTTGTTGAGTTAAATCTTTCCATTCAGTACAGATAAGGGTGATCATATCAGCCTATCAATAGATATGGGTAGATTTTTCATAGCCTGATACACCAGTCTGGACAGCCCTTGGTCCATCCAGACAGTACGGATGGCTGATCGTATTAGTCATCACTACGTATGGGTCATTTTTCATGTACAAGTGGGACCAGTCTAGACAGTACATGGTCTGTTGAATTAAGTCATTCCGTTCAGTACGAATAAGGCTGATCATATTAGCCTATTAGTACGTGTAGGTCGATTTTTCATGGCCTGATGGACGAGTGTGGACAGTCCTTGGTCCTTCCAGACAGTACGGATGGCTGATTGTATCAACCTATCACTATGTATGGGTCATTTTTCATGTATTGATGAGACCAGTCTGAACTGTCCATGGTCCGTTGAGTTAAATACTTCCATTAAGTACGGATAAGGCATATCTTATCATCCTATCAGTATGTATGGGTCGATTTTGCATGGTCTGATGGACCAGTCTGACAGTCCTTGGTCCTTCCAGGCAGTATAAATGGCTGATCGTATCAGCCTATCAATACGTATGGCTCATTTTCCATGTACTAATGGGACCAGTACGGACAATCCATGGTCCGTTGAATTAAATCTTTCCATTCAGGATGGATAAGGCTGATC
This sequence comes from Sinapis alba, assembly GCA_012274485.2. Lineage (NCBI taxonomy): Eukaryota > Viridiplantae > Streptophyta > Magnoliopsida > Brassicales > Brassicaceae > Sinapis > Sinapis alba. The sequence continues at coordinate 215,895 of MU105704.1, read as the reverse complement.
ATATAAGCCTATTAGTACTTATGGGTTGAATTATCATGGTCTGTTGAATTAAATCCTTCCATTATGGACAATCGTAGGCCCTTCAGGCAGTACAGATGGCTGATCGTATCAGCCTATCAGTACATATGGTCATTTTTCATCTACGAATGGCACCAGTCTGGACAGTCCATTGTCCGGTAAGTTAAATCCTTCCATTGAATACGGATAAGGATGATCATATCAGCCTATCAGTATGTATGGGTCGATTTTTCATGGCCTGATGGACCAGTATGGACAGTCCTTGGTCCATCCAGGAGGTACGAATGGTTGATCGTAACAGCCTATTAGTACGTATGGCTCATTTCTCATGTACTGATGGGACCAGTCCGGACCCATCCATGGTCAGTTGAAATAAATCCTTCCATTCAGGATGGATAAGGCTGATCATATAAGCCTATAAGTACTTATGGGTCGAATTATCATGGCCTGATGGACCAGTCTGGACAGTCCTTGGTCCTTCAGGCATTACAGATGGCTGATCGTATCAGCCTATCAGTACGTATGGTCATTTTTTCATGTAGTGATGGAACCAGTCTTAACAGTCCATTGTCCGTTGAGTTAAATACTTCCATTCAGTACGGACAAGGCTGATCATATCAGCCTATCAGTACGTGTGGGTTAATTCTTCATGGCCTGATGAACCAGTCTGAACAGTACTTGGTCCTTCCAGGTGGTATGAATGGCTGATCGTATCAGCCTTTCAGTATGTATGGGTCATTTTTCATGTACTGATGAAACTAGTGTTAACAGTCAATGGTTTGTTGAGTTAAATACTTCCATTCAGTATGGATAAGGCTGATCATATCAGCCTATCAGTACGTATGTGTCAATTTTTCATGGTCTGATGGACCAGTCTGGACACTCCTTGGTCCTTTCGAGCAGTATGGATGGCTGACCGTATCAGCCTTTCAGTACGTATGGGCATTTTTCATGTACTGGAGGGACCAGTCTGGACATTCCATGGTCTGTTGAGCTCAATCCTTCCATTCAGTACATATAAGGCTGATCATATCAGCCTATGAGTACGTATGCGTCAATTTTTCATGGTCTGATGGACCAGTCTGGACACTCCTTGGTCCTTTCGGGCAGTATGGATGGCTGATCGTATCAGCCTTTCAGTACGTATGGGTCATTTTTCATGTACTGATGGGACCAGTCTAGACATTCCATGGTCTGTTGAGCTCAATCCTTCCATTCAATACAGATAAGGCTGATCATATCAGCCTATCAGTACGTGTGGGGCGAATTTTCGTGGCTTGATGGACCAGTCTGGACAGTCCTTGGTCCTTCAGGCAGTACAGATGGCTGAACGTATCAGCCTATCAGGACGTATGGTCATTTTTCATGTACTGATGGAACCAGTATGGATAGTCCGTGGTTCGGTGAGTTAAATCCTTCCATTCAGTACAGATAAGGCTGATCATATAAACTTATCAGTACATATGGGTAAATTTTTCATGGCGTGTTGGAACAGTCTGGACAGTCCTTGGTCCTTTCAGGCAGTACTGATGGCTGATCGTATCAGCCTATCAATACGTATGGGTAATTTTTCATGTACAGATGGGACCAGCCCGGACAGTCCATGGTCTGTTGAGTTAAATCCTTCCATTCAGTATGGTTAAGCCTGATCATATCAGCCTATCAGTACGTACAATTGATTTTTCATGGCCTGATGGACCAGCCTGGACAATCCTTGGTCCTTCCAAGCAATACAGATGGCTGATCGTATCAGCCTATCAGTACGTATGGGTCATTTTTCATGTACTAATGGGACCAGTCCGGACAATCCATGGTCGTTGAATTAAATCCTTCCATTTAGTATGGATAAGGCTGATCCTATAAGCCTATCTGTACTTATGGGTCGATTTTTCATGGCCTGACAAGTATGGACAGTCCTTGGTCCTTCCAGGCAGTACGGATGGCTGATTGTATCAGCCTACCCATCTGTATGGGTCGATTTTTCATGGCCTGATGGACCAGTCTGGACAGTCCTTGTTCCATCCAGGCAGTATGGATGGATGATTGTATCAGCCTATCAGTACATATGGGTCATTTTTCATGTACTGATGGGACCAGTCTGGACAGTCCATGGTCCAGTGAGTTAAATCCATCCATTCAGTACGCATAAGGCTGATCATATCAGCCCATCAGTACGTATGGGCCATTTTTCATGTAAAGGTGGGACCAGTTTGGACAGTCCATGGTCCGTTGAGTTAAATCATTCCATCCAGTACAGTTAAGGCTGATCATATCAGCCTATCACTACGTGTGGGTAATTTTTTCATGGCATGATGGACCAGTCTGGACAGTCCTTGGTCCATCAAGGAAGTACGGATGGCTGATTGAATTATCCTATCAGTATGTATGGGTCATTTTTCATGTACTGGTGGGACTAGTCTGGACAATCAATGGTCTGTTGAGTTAAATCCTTCCATTTTGTACGGATAAGGCTGATCATATCAGCCTATCAGTATGTGTGGGTCGATTTTTCATGGCCTGATGGAACAGTCTGGACAGTCCTTGGTCCATCCAAGCAGTACAAATGGCTCAATACGTATGGGTCATTTTTATGTACTGATGGGACCAGTCCGGACAGTCCATGGTCCGTTGACTTAAATATTTACATTTAATATAGATAAGGGTGATTATATCAGCCTATCAGTAGATATGGGTAGATTTTTCATGGCCTGATGGACCAGTCTGGACAGTTCTTGGTCCATCCAAGCAGTATGGATGGCTGATCGTATCAGTCATCAGTATGTATGAGTCATTTTTCATGTACAGGTGGGACCAGTCTGGACAGTCCATGGTCCATTGAGTTAAGTCCTTCCGTTCAGTACGGATAAGGCTGATCATATCAGCCTATCAGTACGTGTGGGTCAATTCTTCATGGCCTGATGAACCAGTCTGAACAGTCCTTGGTCCTTCCAGGCGGTACAGATGGCTGATCGTATCAGCCTTTCAGTATGTATGGGTCATTTTTCATGTACTGATAAGTCTAGTGTTAACAGTCAATGGTCCGTTGAGTTAAATACTTCCATTCAGTATGTGGAATTGATCATATCAGCCTATCAGTACGTACAATTGATTTTTCATGGCCTGATGGACCAGCCTGGACAGTCCTTGGTCCTTCCAAGCAATACAGATGGCTGACGTATCAGCCTATCAGTACGCATGGGTCATTTTTCATGTACAAAGGGGACCAGTCCGGACAGTCCATAGTCCGTTGAATTAAACCCTTCCATTCAGTATGGATAAGGCTGATCCTATAAGCCTATATGTACTTATGGGTCGATTTTTCATGGCCTGATGGACAAGTCTGGACAGTCCTTGGTCCTTCCAGGCAGTACGGATGGCTGATTGTATCAGCCTACCCGTCTGTATGGGTCGATTTTTCATGGCCTTATAGACCAGTCTGGACAGTCCTTGTTCCATCCAGGCAGTATGGATGGATGATTGTATCAGCCTATCAGTACGTATGGGTCATTTTTCATGTACTGATAGGACCAGTGTGGACAGTCCATGGTCCAGTGAGTTAAATCCATCCATTCAGTACGAATAAGGCTGATCATATCAGCCCATCAGTACATGTGGGTCGATTTTTCATGGCCAGATGGACCAGTCTGGACAGTCCTTGGTCCTTCCAAGCAGTACGGATGCCTGATCGTATCAGCCTATCAGTACGTATGGGTCATTTTTCATGTACTGATGGGACCAGTCTGGAGAGTCCATGGTTCGTTGAGTGAAATCCTTCCATTCAATACGGATAAGACTGACCATATCATCCTATCAGTACGTATGGGTAGATTTTTTATGGCCTAATGGACAAGTCTAGAGATTCCTTGGTCAATCCAGGCAGTACGGATGGCTGATCGTATCAGTCATCAGTATGTATGGGTCATTTTTCATGTACAGGTGGGACTAGTCTGGACAGTCCATGGTACGTTGAGTTAAGTCATTCCATTCATACGGATAAGGCTGATCATATCAGCCTATCAGTACGTGTGGGTCGATTTTTTTATGGCCTGATGGACCAGTGTGGTCAGTCCTTGGTCCATCCAGGCAGTACGGATGTCTAATTGTATAACCTATCAGTACGTATTGGTCATTTTCATGTACTGATGGGACCAGTCTGGACAGTCCATGGTCCGTTGAGTTAAATTCTACCATTCAGTATGGATAAAGCTGATCATATCAAACTATCAGTACGTGTGGGTGGATTGTTTTATGGCCTGATGGATCAGTCTTGACAGCCCTTGGTCCTTCCAGGCAGTACGGATGGCTGATCGAATTAGCCTAGCAGTACGTATGGGTCATTTTTCATGTACTGATGGGACAAGTCTGAACAGTCCATGGTCCGTTGAGTTAAATACTTCCATTCAGTACGTATAAGGCTGATCATATCAGCCTATCAGTATGTATAGGGCTGATCATATCAGCCTACCAGTACGTATGGGTCGATTTTTCATGTCTGATGGACTAGTCTGGACTGTCCTTGGTCCTTCCAGGCAGTATGGATGGTTGATCGTATCAGCCTATCAGTACGTATGGGTCTTTTTTCCGGTACTAATGGGACGAGTCCGGACAATCCATGGTTCGATGAATTAAATCCTTCCATTCAGTATGGATAAGGCTGATCATAGAAGGCTATCAGTACTTATGGGTCGATTTTTCATGGCCTGGTGGACCAGTCTATGCAGTCCTTGGTCCTTCAGGCAGTACATATGGCTTATCATATCAGCCTATCAATACGTATGGGTAGATTTTTCATGGCCTGATGGACAAGTCTGGACAGTCTTTGGTCCATCTAGGCAGTACAGATGGCTGATCGTATCAATCATCAGTACGTATGGGTCATTTTTTCATGTACAGGTGGGACCAGTCTGGACAGTCCTTGGTCCGTTGAATTAAATCCTTCTATTCAGTACGGATAAGGCTGATCATATCATTCTATCAGTACGTATGGGTAGATTTTTCATGGCCTAATGGACAAGTCTGGACAGTCCTTGGTCCATCCAGGCAGTGCGGATGGCTGATTGTATCAGTCATCAGTACGTATGGGTCATTTTTCATGTAAAGGTGGGACCAGTTTGGACAGTCCATGGTCCGTTGAGTTAAATCATTCAATCCAGTACGGTTAAGGCTGATCATATAAGCCTATAACTACGTGTGGGTCAATTTTTCATGGCCTGATGGACCAGTCTGGACAGTCCTTGGTCCATCCAGGAAGTACGGATGGCTGATTAAATTATCCTATCAGTACGTATGGGTCATTTTTCATGTACTGATGGGACTAGTCTGGACAATCAATGGTCCGTTGAGTTAAATCCTTCCATTTTGTACGGATAAGGCTGATCATATCCGCCTATCAGTATGTGTGGGTCGATTTTTCATGGCCTGATGGACCAGTCTAGACAGTCCTTGGTCCATCCAAGCAGTACAAATGGCTCATTACGTATGGGTCATTTTCATGTACTGATGGGACCAGTCCGGACAGTCCATGGTCCGTTGAGTTAAATATTTACATTTAATATAGATAAGGGTGATCATATTAGCCTATCAGTAGATATGGGTAGATTTTTCATGGCCTGATGGACCAGTCTGGACAGTCCTTGGTCCATCCAAGCAGTACGGGGCTGATCGTATCAGTCATCAGTATGTATGAGTTATTTTTCATGTACAGGTGGGACCAGTCTGGACAGTCCATGGTCCATTGAGTTAAGTCCTTCCGTTCCGTACGGATAAGGCTGATCATATCAGCCTATTACTACGTGTGGGTCAATTTTTCATGGCATGATGGACCAGTCTGGACATTTTTTGGTCCTTCCAGACAGTACGGATGGATGATCGTATTAACCTATCAGTACGTATGGGTCATTTTTCATTTACTAATGGGACTAATCTGGACATTTCATGGTCCGTTGAGTTAAATCTTTCCATTTAGTACAGATAAGGGTGATCATATCAGCCTATCAATTTACATATGGGTAGATTTTTCATGGCCTGATAGGCCAGTCTGAACAGTCCTTGGTCCATCTAGGCAGTACTGATGGCTGATAGTATCAGTTATGAGTATGTATGGGTCATTTTTCATGTATAGGTGGGACCAGCCTGGAAATTAAATGGTCCGTTGAGTTAAGTCCTTCCGTTCAGTACGGATAAGGATGATCATATCAGCCTATCCGTACGTGTGGGTCGATTTTTCATGGCCTGATGGACTAGTCTGGACAGTCCTTAGTCCTTCTAGGCAGTATGGACTGCTTATCGTATCATCCTATCAGTACGTATGAGTCATTTTTCATATACTAATGGGACCAGTCAGGACAATCCATGGTCCGTTGAATTAAATCCTTCCATTCAGGATGGATTAAGTTGATCATATAAGCCTATCAGTACTTATGGGTCGAATTTTCATGGCCTGATGGACCAGTCTGGACACTCCTTGGTCCTTTCGGGCAGTATGGATGGCTGATCGTATCAGCCTTTCAGTACGTATGGGTCATTTTTCATGTACTGATGGGATCAGTCTGGACATTCCATGGTCTGCTGAGCTCAATCCTTCCATTCAATACGGATAAGGCTGATCATATCAGCCTATCAGTACGTGTGGGGCGAATTTTCGTGGCTTGATGGACCAGTCTGGACAGTCCTTGGTCCTTCAGGCAGTACAGATGGATGATCGTATCAGCCTATCAGTACGTATGGTAATTTTTCATGTACTGATGGGACCAGTCTGGATAGTCCATGGTTCGGTGAGTTAAATCCTTCCATTCAGTACAGATAAGGCTGATCATATAAACCTATCAGTACATATTGGTAAATTTTTCATGGCGTGTTCGACCAGTCTGGACAGTCCTTGGTCCTTTCAGGCAGTACGGATGGCTGATCGTATCAGCATATCAATACGTACGGGTAATTTTTCATGTACATATGGGACCAGCCCGGACAGTCCATGGTCTGTTAGGTTAAATCCTTCCATTCAGTATGGTTAAGCCTGATCATATCAGCCTATCAGTACGTACAATTGATTTTTCATGGCCTGATGGACCAGCCTGGACAGTACTTGGTCCTTCCAAGCAATACAGATGGCTGATCGTATGAGCCTATCAGTACGTATGGGTCATTTTTTATGTACTAATGGGACCAGTCCGGACAGTCCATCGTCGTTAAATTTAATCCTTCCATTCAGTATGGATAAGGCTGATCCTATAAGCCTATCTGTACTTATGGGTCGATTTTTCATAGCCTGATGGACAGGTATGGACAGTCCTTGGTCCTTCCAGGCAGTACGGAAGGCTGATTGTATCAGCCTACCCGTCTGTATGGGTCGATTTTTCATGGCCTGATGGACCAGTCTAGACAGTCCTTGGTCCATCCAGGCAGTACGGATGGATGATTGTATCAGCCTATCAGTACGTATGGGTCATTTTTCATGTACTGATGGGACCAGTCGGACAGTCCATGGTCCGGTGAGTTAAATCCATCCATTCAGTACGAATAAGGCTGATCATATCAGCCCATCAGTACATGTGGGTCGATTTTTCATGGCCAGATGGACCAGTCTGGACAGTCCTTGGTTCTTCCATGCAGTACGGATGCCTGATCGTATCAGCCTATCAGTACGTATGGGTCATTTTTCATGTATTGATGGGACCAGTCTAGACAGTCCATGGTCCGTTGAGTAAAATCCTTCCATTCAATACGGATAAGACTGACCATATCATCCTATCAGTACGTATGGGTCGATTTTTTATGGCCTAATGGACAAGTCTTGACATTCCTTGGTCCATCCAGGCTGTATGGATGGCTGATCGTATCAATCATCAGTAGGTATGGGTCATTTTTCATGGACAAGTCTGGACAGTCCATGGTACGTTGAGTTAAGTCCTTCCATTCATACGGATAATGGTGATCATATCAGCCTATCAGTACGTGTGGGTCGATTTTTTATGGCCTGATGGACCAGTGTGGTCAGTCCTTGGTCCATCCAGGCAGTACGGATGTCTGATTGTATAAGCCTATCAGTACGTATGGGTCATTTTTCATGTATTAATGGGACCAGTGTGGACAGTCCATGGTCCATTGAGTTAAATTCTACCATTCAGTATGGATAAGGTTGATCATATCAAACTATCAGTACGTGTGGTTGGATTTTCTTATGGCCTGATGGATCAGTCTTGACAGTCCTTGGTCCTTCCAGGCAGTACGGATGGCTGATCGAAGCAGCCTAGCAGTACGTATGGGTCATTTTTCATGTACCGATGGGACAAGTCTGAACAGTCCATGGTCCGTTGAGTTAAATACTTCCATTCAGTACGTATAAGACTGATCATATCAGCCTATCAGTATGTATAAGGCCGATGATATCAGCCTATCAGTACGTATTGGTCGATTTTTCATGTCTGATGGACCAGTCTGGACTGTCCTTGGTCCTTCCAGGAAGTATGAATGGTTGATCGTATCAGCCTATCAATACGTATGGGTCATTTTTTCATGTACAGCTGGGACCAGTCTGGACAGTCCTTGGTCCGTTGAATTAAATCCTTATATTCAGTACGGATAAGGCTAATCATATCATTCTATCAGTACGTATGGGTAGATTTTTCATGGCCTAATGGACAAGTCTGGACAGTTCTTGGTCCATCCAGGCAGTGCGGATGGCTGATTGTATCAGTCATCAGTATGTATGGGTCATTTTTCATGTAAAGGTGGGACCAGTTTGGACAGTCCATGGTCTGTTGAGTTAAATCATTCCATCCTGTATGGTTAAGGCTGATCATATCAGCCTATCACTACGTGTGGGTCAAATTTTCATGGCCTGATGGACCAGTCTGGACAGTCCTTGGTCCATCCAGGAAGTACGGATGGCTGATTGTATTATCCTATCAGTACGTATGGGTCATTTTTCATGTACTGGTGGGACTAGTCTGGACAATCAATGGTCTGTTGAGTTAAATCCTTCCATTTTGTATGGATAAGGCTGATCATATCAGCCTATCAGTATGTGTGGGTCGATTTTTCATGGCCTGATGGACCAGTCTGGACAGTCCTTGGTCCATCCAAGCAGTACAAATGGCTCATTACGTATGGGTCATTTTCATGTACTGATGGGACCAGTCCAGACAGTCCATGGTCCGTTGAATTAAATCTTTACATTTAATATAGATAAGGGTGATCATATTAGCCTATCAGTAGATATGGGTAGATTTTTCATGGCCTGATGGACCAGTCTGGACAGTCCTTGGTCCATCCAAGCAGTACGGATGGCTGATCTTATCAGTCATCAGTATGTATGAGTCATTTTTCATGTACAGGTGGGACCAGTCTGGACAGTCCATGGTCCATTGAGTTAAGTCCTTCCGTTCAGTACGGATAAGGCTGATCATATCAGCCTATCACTACGTGTGGGTCAATTTTTCATGGCCTAATGGACCAGTCTGGACATTTTTTGGTCCTTCCAGACAGTACGGATGGATGATCGTATTAACCTATCAGTACGTATGGGTCATTTTTCATTTACTGATAGGACTAATCTGGACAGTTCATGGTTCGTTGAGTTAAATCTTTCCATTTAGTACATATAAGGGTGATCATATCAGCCTATCAATTTACATAAGGGTAGATTTTTCATGGCCTGATAGGCCAGTCTGAACAGTCCTTGGTCCATCCAGGCAGTACTGATGGCTGATACTATCAGTTATGAGTACGTATGGGTCATTTTTCATGTATAGGTGGGAGCAGCCTGGAAAATACATTGTCCGTTGAGTTAAGTCCTTCCGTTCAGTGTGGATAAGGATGATCATATCAGCCTATCCGTACGTGTGGGTCGTTTTTTTATGGCCTGATGGACCAGTCTGGACAGTCTTTAGTCCTTCCAGGCAGAACGGATTGCTTATCGTATCAGCCTATCAGTACGTATGAGTCATTTTTCATATACTAATGGGTTCAGTCAGGACAATCCATGGTCCGTTGAATTAAATCATTCCATTGAGGATGGATTAGGCTGATCATATAAACCTATCAATACTTATGGGTCTAATTTTCATGGCCTGATGGACCAGTCTGGACAGTCCTTTGTCCTTCAGGCAGTACAGATGGCTGATCATATCAGCCTATCAGTACGTATGGTCATTTTTTATGTACTGATGAGACCAGTCTGGATAGTCCATGGTTCGGTGAGTTAAATCCTTCCATTTAGTACAGATAAGGCTGATCATATAAACCTATCAGTACATATGGGTCCATTTTTCATGCCCTGTTGGACTAGTCTGGACAGTCCTTGGTCCTTTCAGGCAGTACGGATGGCTGATCGTATCAGCCTATCAATACGTATGGGTAATTTTTCATGTACAGATGGGACCAGCTCGAACAGTCCATGGTCTGTTGAGTTAAATCCTTCCATTCAGTATGGATAAGCCTGATCATATAAGCCTATCAGTACGTACAATTGATTTTTCATGGCCTGATGGACTAGCCTGGACAGTCCTTGGTCCTTCCAGGCAATACGGATGGCTGATCGTATCAGCCTATCAGTACGTATGGGTCATTTTTCATGTACTAATAGGACCAGTCCGGACAGTCCATGGTCAGTTGAATTAAATCATTCCATTCAGTATGGATATGGCTGATCCTATAAGCCTATCCGTACTTATGGGTCGATTTTTCAAGGCCTGATGGACAAGTCTGGACAGTGCTTGGTCCTTCCAGGCAGTACGGATGGCTGATTGTATCAGCCTACCCGTCTATATGGGTCGATTTTTCATGGCCTGATGGACCAGTCTAGACAGTCCTTGTTTCATCCAGGCAGTACGGATGGATGATCATATCAGCCTATCAGTACGTATGGGTCATTTTTCATGTACTGATGGGACCAGTCTGGACAGTCCATGGTCCGGTGAGTTAAATCCATCCATTCAGTACGAATAAGACTGATCATATCAGCCCATCATGACTTGTGGGTCGATTTTTCATGGCCAGATGGACCAGTCTGGAAAGTCCTTGGTCCTTCCAAGCAGTACGGATGCCTGATCTTATCAGCCTATCAGTACGTATGGATCATTTTTCATGTACTGATGGGACAAGTCTGGACAGTCCATGGTCCGTTGAGTTCAATCCTTCCATTCAATACGGATAAGGCTGACCATATCATCCTATCAATACGTATGGGTAGATTTTTATGGCCTAATGGACAAGTCTGGACATTCCCTTGTCCGTCCAGGCAGTACGGATGGCTGATCGTATCAGACATTAGTATGTATGGGTCATTTTTTCATGTAAAGGTGGGACTAGTCTAGACAGTCCATGGTACGTGGAGTTAAGTCCTTCCATTCATATGGATAAGGCTGATCATATCAGCCTATCAGTACGTGTGGGTCGATTTTTTATGGCCTGATGGACCAGTGTGGTCAGTCATTGGTCCATCCAGGCAGTACGGATGTCTGATCGTATAAGCCTATCAATACGTATGGGTCATTTTTCATGTACTGATGGGACCGGTCTGGGCAGTCCATGGTCCGTTGAGTTAAATTCTACCATTCAGTATGGATAAGGCTGATCATATCAAACTATCAGTACGTGTGGGTAGATTTTTTTATGGCCTGATGGATCAGTCTTGACAGTCCTTGGTCCTTCCAGGCAGTACGGATGGCTGATCGAATCAGCCTAGCAGTACGTATGGGTCATTTTTCATGTGCCGATGGGACAAGTCTGAATAGTCCATGGTACGTTGAGTTAAATACTTCCATTCAGTACGTACAAGGCGGATCATATCAGCCTATCAGTATGTATAAGGCTGATCATATCAGCCTATCAGTACGTATGGGTCGATTTTTTCATGTCTGATGGACCATTCTGGACAGTATGGATGGTTGATCGTATCAGCCTATCAGTACGTATGGGTCTTTTTTCATGTACTAGTGGTACGAGTCCGGACAATCCAAGGTTCGTTGAATTAAATCCTTCCATTCAGTATGGATAAGGCTGATCATAGAAGGCTATCAGTACTTATGGGTCGATTTTTCATGGCCTGATGGACCAGTCTATGCAGTCCTTGGTCCTTCAGGCAATACATATGGCTTATCATATCAGCCTATCAGTACGTATGGGTAGATTTTTCATGGCTTGATGGACAAGTCTGGACAATCTTTCGTCCATCTAGGCAGTACAAATGGCTGATCGTATCAATCATCAAGACGTATGGGTCATTTTTTCGTGTACAGGTGTGACCAGTCTGGACTGTCCTTGGTCCGTTGAATTAAATCCTTCTATTCAGTATGGATAAGGCTGATCATATCATTCTATCAGTACGTATGGGTAGATTTTTCATGGCCTAATGGACAAGTCTGGACAGTCCTTGGTCCATCCAGGCAGTGCGGATGGCTGATCGTATCAGTCATCAGTACGTATGGGTCATTTTTCATGTAAAGGTGGGAGCAGTTTGGACAGTCCATGGTCCGTTGAGTTAAATCATTCCATTCAGTACGATTAAGGCTGATCATATCAGCCTATCAGTACGTATGGGTCGATTTTTCATGGCCTGATGGACCAGTCTGGACAGTCCTTGGTCCATCCAGGAAGTACGGATGGCTGATTGTATTATCCTATCAGTACGTATGGGTCATTTTTCATGTACTGATGGGACTAGTCTGGACAATCAATGGTCTGTTGAGTTAAATCCTTCCATTTTGTACGGATAAGGCTGATCATATCAGCCTATCAGTATGTGTGGGTCGATTTTTCATGGCCTGATGGACCAGTCTGGACAGTCCTTGGTCCATCCAAGCAGTACAAATGGCTCATTATGTATGGGTCAATTTTATGTAATGATGGGACCAGTCCGGACAGTCCATGGTCCGTTGAGTTAAATTTTTACATTTAATATAGATAATGGTGATCATATCAGTCTATCAGTAGATATGGGTAGATTTTTCAGGGCCTAATGGACCAGTCTGGACAGTCCTTGGCCCATCCAAGCAGTATGGATGGCTGATCGTATCAGTCATCAGTATGTATGAGTCATTTTTCATGTACTGGTTGGACCAGTCTTGACAGTCCATGGTCCATTGAGTTAAGTCCTTCCGTTCAGTATGGATAAGGCTGATCATATCAGCCTATCACTACGTGTGGGTCAATTTTTCATGGCCTGATGGACCAGTCTGGACATTCTTTGGTCCTTCCAGACATTACGGATGGATGATCATATCAACCTATCAGTACGTATGGGTCATTTTTCATGTACTGATGGGACAAATCTTGACAGTTCATGGTCTGTTGAGTTAAATCTTTCCATTTAGTACAGATAAGGGTGATCATATCAGCCTATCAATACATATGGGTAGATTTTTTATGGCCTGATAAGCCAGTCTGAACAGTCCTTGGTCCATCCACGCAGTACTGATGACTGATACTATCAGCCATCAGTACATATGGGTCATTTTTCATGTATTGGTGGGACCAGCCTGGATATTACATGGTCCGTTGAGTTTAGTCCTTCCGTTCAGTACAGATATGGATGATCATATCAGCCTATCCGTACGTGTGGGTCGATTTTTCATGGCCTGATGGACCAGTTAGCACAGTCCTTTGTCCATCCAGGCAGTACGGATGGCTGATCGTATCAGCCATCAGTACATATGGGTCATTTTTTCATGTACATTTGGGACCAGTCTGGACAGTCCTTGGTCCGTTGAGTTAAATCCTTCCATTCAGTACGGATAAGGCTGATCATATCAACCTATCAGTACGTATGGGTCGATTTTTCATGGTCTGATGGACCAGTCTGGACAGTCGTCCTTCCAGGCAGTATGGATTGCTTATCGTATCAGCCTATCAGTACGTATGAGTCATTTTTCATATACTAATGGGACAAGTCAGGACAATCCATAGTCCGTTGAATTAAATCCTTCCATTCAGGATGGATAATGCTAATCATATAAGCCTATCAATACTTCTGGGTCGAATTTTCATGGCATGATGGACCAGTCTGGACAGTCATTTGTCCTTCAGGCAGTACAGATGGCTGATCTTATCAGCCTATAAGTATGTATTGTCATTTTTCATGTACAAGTGGGACCAATCTAGACAGTCCATGGTCCGTTGAGTTAAGTCCTTCCCTTCGTACGGATAAGGCTGATTATATCAGCCTATAAGTACGTGTGGGTCAATATTTCATGGCCTGATTGACCAGTCTGGACAGTTCTTCTTCCATCCAGGCAGTACGGATGGATGATCGTATCAGCCTATCAGTACCTATGGGTCATTTTTCATGTACTGATGGGACCAGTCCGGACAGTCCTTGGTCTGTTGAGTTAAATCCTTCCATTCAGTACGGATAAGGCTGATCATATAAGCATATCAGTGCTTATGGGTCAATTTTTCATGGCCTGATGGACCAGTCTGAGCAGTCTTTGGTCTTTCAGGCAGTACAAATGGTTGATTGTGTCAACCTATCAGTACGTATGGACATTTTTCATGTACTGTTGGGACCAGTCTGGACAGTCCATGGTCTGTTGTGTTAAATCCTTCCATTTAGTACGGAAAAGGCTGATCAGAATAGCCTATCAGCACGTATGGGTCAATTTTTCATGGCCTGATGGGCCAGTCTGGCAGTCCTTGGTCTATCCAGGCAGTACGGATGGCTGATCGTGAAAGCCTATCAGTACGTATGGGTCATTTTTCATGTACTGATGGGACCAGTCTGGAAAGTCCATGGTCCGTTGAGTTAAATTCTATCATTCAGTATGGATAAGGCTGATCATATCAACCTATCAGTACGTGTGGGTCGATTTTTTATGGCCTTATTAACCAGTCTGGACAGTTCTTGGTCCTTCCAGGCAGTACGGATAGCTGATCGTATAAGCATATCAGTACGTATGGGTCATTTTTAATGTACTGATGGGACCAGTCTGGACAGTCCATGCTCCGTTGAGTTAAATATTTCCAATCAGTACAGATAAGGGTGATCAAATCAGCCTATCAGTAGATATGGGTAGATTCTTCATGGCCCTATGGACTAGTGTGGACAGTCCTTGGTCCATCCAAGCCGTACTAATGGCTGATCGTATCAGTCATCAGTACGTATGAATCATTTTTCATGGCCTGATGTACCATTCTGGACAGTCC
The DNA here is from genome assembly GCA_012274485.2 of Sinapis alba. Taxonomy (NCBI): domain Eukaryota; kingdom Viridiplantae; phylum Streptophyta; class Magnoliopsida; order Brassicales; family Brassicaceae; genus Sinapis; species Sinapis alba. Next base: position 200,736 of record MU105704.1, on the reverse strand, counting down.
TTTGTCCGTCAAGGCAGTACAGATGGCTGATCGTATCAACCTATCAGTACGTATCGGTCATTTTTCATGTACTGATGTGACCAACCTGGACAGTCCATGCTCCGTTGAGTTAATTCTTTCCATTCAGTACAGATAAGGATGATTATATCAGCCTATCAGTACATATGGGTAGATTTTTCATAGCCTGATAGACCAGTCTAGACAGTCCTTGATCCATCCAGACAGTACGGATGGCTGATCGTATCAGTCATCACTACGTATGGGTCATTTTTCATGTATAGGTGGGACCAGTTTGGACAGTCCATGGTTCGCTGAGTTAAGTCCTTCCATTCAAAAGGATAAGGCTGATCATATCAGCCTATTAGTACGTGTGGATCAAATTTCCATGGCCTGATTGACCAGTCTGGACAGTCCTTGGTCCATACAAGCAGTAAAGATGGCTGATCGTATAAGCCTATCAGTACGTATGGGTCATTTTTCATGTACTGATGGGACCAGTCTGGAAAGTCCATGGTCCATTGAGTTAAATTCTACCATTCAGTATTGATAAGGCTGGTCATATCAACCTATCAGTACGTGTGTCGATTTTTTATGGCCTGATGGACCAGTCTGGACAGTCCTTGGTCCTTCCAGGCAGTACGGATGGCTGATCGTATAAGCCTATCACTACGTATGGGTCATTTTTCTTGTACTGATGGGATTAGTCTGGACAGTCCATGCTCTGTTGAGATAAATCTTTCCATTCTGTACAGATAAGGGTGATCATATCAGCCTACCAGTAGATATGGGTAGATTTTTCATGGCCCTATGGACCAGTGCGGACAGTCCTTGGTCCATCCAAGCAGTACTGATGGCTGATCTTATCAGTCATCAGTACGTATGAGTCATTTTTCATGGCCTGATGGACCATTCTGGACAGTCCTTGGTCCTTCCAGGCAGTACGGATGGCTGATCGTATCAACCTATACTTACGTATATGTCATTTTTCATGTACTGATGGGACCAATCTGGACAGTCCATGCTCCGTTGAGTTAAATGTTTCCATTCAGTACATATAAGGATGATCATATCAACCTATCAGTACATATGGGTAGATTTTTCATAGCCTGAAAGACCAGTCTGGACAGTCCTTGATCAATCCAGACAGTACGGATGGCTGATCGTATCAGTCATCACTACGTATGGGTCATTTTTCATGTATAGGTGGGACCAGTCTGGACAGTCCATGGTCCGGTGAGTTAAATCCTTCCATTCAGTATGGTTAAGCCTGATCATATCAGCCTATCAGTACGTACGGTTGATTTTTCATGGCCTGATGGACCAGTCTGGACAGTCCTTGGTCCTTCCAGGCAATACGGATGGCTGATACGATCAGCCTATCAGTACGTATGGGTCATTTTTCATGTACTAATGGGACCAGTCCGGACAGTCCATGGTCCGTTGAATTAAATCCTTCCATTCCGTATGGATAAGGCTGATCATATAAGCCTATAAGTACTTATGGGTCGATTTTTCTTGGCCTGATGGACAGGTCTGGACAGTCCTTAGTCCTTCCAGGCAGTACGGATGGCTGATTGTATCAGCCTATCAGTACGTATGGGTCTTTTTTCATGTACTGATGGGACCAGTCTGGACAGTCCATGGTCCGGTGAGTTAAATCCATCCTTTCAGTACGAATAAGGCTGATCATATCAGCCTATCAGTACGTGTGGGTCAATTTTTCATGGCCAAATGGACCAGTCTGGACAGTCCTTGGTTCTTCCAGGCAGTACGGATGCCTGATCTTATCAGCCTATCAGTACGTATGGGTCAGTTTTCATGTACTGATGGGACAAGTCTGGATGGTCCATGGTCCGTTGAGTTAAATCCTTCCATTCAGTACGGATAAGACTTACCATATCATCCTATCAGTACGTATTGGTATATTTTTCATGGCCTAATCGACAAGTCTGGACATTCCTTGGTCCATCCAGGCAGTACGGATGGCTGATTGTATCAGTCATCAATACGTATGGGTCATTTTTCATGTACAGGTGGGACTAGTCTGGACAGTCCATGGTACGTTAAGTTAAGTCCTTCCATTCATACGCATAAGACTGATCATATGAGCCTATTAGTACGTGTTGGACGATTTTTTATGGCCTAATGGACCAGTGTGGACAGTCCTTGGTCCATCCAGGCAGTACGGATGTCTGATTGTATAAGCCTATCAGTACGTATGGGTCATTTTTAATGTACTGATGGGACCAGTCTGGACAGTCCATGGTTCATTGAGTTAAATTCTACCATTCAGTATGGATAAGGCTGATAATATCAACCTATCAGTACGTGTGGGTCAATTTTTTTATGGCCTGATGGACCAGTCTGGACAGTCCTTGGTCCTTCCAGGCAGTACGGATGGCTGATTGTATAAGCCTATCAGTATGTATGGGCATTTTTCATGTACTGATGGGACCAGTCTGGACAGTCCATGATCCGTTGAGTTAAATCTTTCCATTCAGTACAGATAAGGGTGATCATATCAGCCTATCAGTAGATATGGGTAGATTTTTAATGGCCCTATGGAACAGTGTGGACAGTCCTTGGTCCATCAAAGCAGTACTGATGGCTGATCGTATCAGCCATCAGTACGTATGAGTCATTTTACATGGCCTGATGGACCATTCTGGACAGTCCTTGGTCCTTCCAGGCAATACGGATGGCTGATCGTATCAACCTACCAGTACGTATGGGTTATTTTTCATATACTGATGGGACCAATCTGGACAGTCCATGCTCCGTTGAGTTAAATCTTTCAATTCAGTACAGATAAGGATGATCATATCAGCTAATCAGTACATATGGGTAGATTTTTCATAGCCTGATACACCAGTCTGGACAGTCCTTGATCCATCCAGACAGTACGGATGGCTGATCGTATCAGCCATCACTACGTATGGGTCATTTTTCATGGACAGTACATGGTTTGTTGAGTTAAGTCATTCCGTTCAGTATGGATAAGGCTGCTCATATTAGCTTATTAGTACGTGTGGGTCGATTTTTCATGGCCTGATGGAGGAGTCTGGACAGTCCTTGGTCCTTCCTGACAGTACGGATGGCTGATTGTATCAACCTATCAGTATGTGTATGTCGATTTTTCATTGCCAGATGGACCAGTCTGGACAGTCCCTGGTCCTTCCAGTCAGTACGGATGGGTGATCGTATCAGCCTATCAGTACGTATGAGTCATTTTTCGTGTACTGATGGGACCAGTCTGGTCAATTCATGGTCCGTGGAGTTAAATCCTTCCATTCAGTACGGACAAGGTTTATCATATAATCCTATCAGTATGTAGGATAGGTTTTTCGTGGCATAATGGACAAGTCTTGACAGTCCTTGGTCCATCCTGGCAGTACAAATGGCTGATCATATCAGTAATCAGTACATATGGGTCATTTTTCATGTACAAGTGGGACAATTCTAGACAGTCCATCGTCCGTTGAGTTAAGTCCTTCCCTTCGTACGGATAAGGTTGATTATATAAGCCTATAAGTACGTGTGGGTCAATATTTCATGGCCTGATGGATCAGTCTGGACAGTCCTTGGTCCATCTAGGCAGTACGGATGGCTGATCGTATGAGCCTATCAGTATGTATGGGTCATTTTTTCATGAACAGGTGGGACCAGTCCGGACAGTCCTTGGTCCGTTAAGTTAAATCCTTCCATTCAGTACGGATAAGGCTGATCATATAAGCATAGAAGTGCTTATGGGTCAATTTTTCATGGCCTGATGGACCAGTCTGATCAGTCTTTGGTCCTTCAGGCAGTACAAATGGCTGATCGTGTCAACCTATCAGTACGTATGGACATTTTTCATGTACTGTTGGGACTAGTCTGGACAGTCCATGGTCTGTTGTGTTAAATCCTTCCATTCAGTACGGATAAGGCTGATCAGATTAGCCTATCAGTATGTATGGGTAGATTTTTCATGGCCTGATGGACCAGTCTGGACATTCCTTGGTCCATCCAGGCAGTACGGATGGCTGATTGTATCAGTCATCTGTACGTATGGGTCATTTTTTCATGTACAGGTGGGACCAGTCCGGACAGTCCTTGGTCCATTGAGGTAAATCCTTCCATTCAGTACGGATAAGGCTGATCATATAAGCCTACCAGTGTTTATGGGTCAATTTTTCATGGCCTGATGGACCAGTCTGAATAGTCCTTGGTCCATCCAGGCAGTACAAATGGATGATTGTGTCAGCCTATAGTATGTGTGGGTAATTTTTCATGTACTGATGGGACCAGTCCGTACAGTCCATGGTCTTTTGAGTTAAATCCTTCCATTCAGTACGGTTAAGGCTGATCATATCAGCCTATCAATATCTATGGGTCGATTTTTCATGGCCTGATGGACCAGTCTGGATAGTCCTTGGTCCATCCAGGCAGTACGGATGGCTGATCGTATCAGCGTATCAGTACATCTGGGTCATTTTTCATGTACTGATGGGACCAGTCTAGACAATTCATGGTCCGTTGAGTTAAATCTTTCCATTCAGTATGGATAAGGCTGATCATATCAGCCTATTAGTACGTGTGGGTCAATTTTTCATGGCCTGATTGACATGTCTGGATAGTCCTTGGTCCATCCAGGCAGTACGGATGGCTGATCGTATAAGCCTATCAGTCCGGACAATCCATGGTCGGTTAAATTAAATCCTTCCATTCAGTATGGATAAGGCTTCCACAGGTTGATTCACCGTCGAGGTGATCGCCTGAGTCAAGGTCACCATCTGAGTTCCAATAAGTTTCATAGCATCCAGTATGTCCCTCATAGATGGCTGAGCTACCACTTCCACGCCAGCAATCCCAGCATTATTTGCAACAATGCCCAGATCATCATCATCATCAGCATTGGATGATTCTGCATCGTCCACTTGGACTTGTTCTTGCTGACCATCCTCAGCATTCACACGAGTCTCAGTAGGAAGGATTGGATCCACCCGAAGTCCGGTCTCATTGTTACCCAACTCCACCTGAGTTGGTAACACTGTGGTTGGAATGGTTCCAGCTGGTAACACTGCTGTTTGAACAAAACCATCCTGTCCCACGGTTCCGGATGCTCCAGCCGTATCATTTCCTCTCCGAGTCTTAGTCTTCTTAGTAACCTTAGAATTCAAAACACACACAAAGGTTAGTTCACAACAGAACATACAAACCTCAAAACAATCCTAAGTTAAACATTTCAAGCAAACATATAAATGCTCATACTACTCACTGTGAGACTCAACAGCTGATGTGTGGTGAATATATAACCCAAACAAATCCTAGAATCAAGAATGCTCTGATACCAACTTGTAAAACCCGATCCTGGATTCCTCAATCCAACCAGACCGCGGTCTTACCAAACAATCCTAACAAGTTTGATTCCATTAATTCCGATTCAAGACAATATTTTCCTAAGTATTTATCAGAGATTTGAGGTTCTCAAATTCGGCCTAGATCATATAGATCTCGGCCAAGATTAGTCCGGCCAAGGCCATGGACTATTATCACTAATTTTATCATGCCAAGCCCTGAAATCGGTGTCTTCATACCTGAAACATCAACATCCAATAACACAACAAGAAATTGATGAAGAATATAGTATAAGATCAGATTCAGGTGTAACCATCCGAACCAGACAGATCCATAACCACAGATGGTTGAACCATAGGTTATGTTCAATGGTTCTTGGCCACACCTCTCACCTTGGGATTACGATCTCCAAGGGCCGACTCCTTCTCCTTCTACATCTCCTTCTCTTTATCTTTTTGCCTTGTATCCATCCTTTCCAACTTCACAGACTGATCTGACCGGAATCAATCAAAGGAAACACCACAAATCAGCTTCTCTCTCTCTCTTTCTCTTTCTCTTTCTCTTTCTCTCTCAAAGTTCTTCTCTGAGTTTTCTCTGGTTTCTTTGGATACTATTTCCACAGACAGGAGTAAAATAGAGAAGAAAATCGATTATAAATTCCTTTCCCAGCCGCCTGGACGAGCAGTTTCTCAAAGTAAAGAAAAAGGGAGATTTTTTTCGTCCCATAACCGTCCATTACCGCCCATTGGCGGTTTCTACCTTTCTTCCTTTCCACAAAATCGATTCAAACTTAACCCAAACTGGATCCAATTAAATACCAATAAACAATAACCGATCCCAATTAAACCCACCGGTTTGGTCTGTAACCACTCGGATCCGACCACACTGGTACAAACCGGAACACTCCTCCCAGCTGAGATGAACTGTCCCATAACTTTTCCCAGCTGAGTGAGCTAATATTCCAGCTCCTGTGAGCTGATCACGTCACTGTGAACTGATCTTCAGCTGACTGAACCGGTTCACTCTTCCAACACTTTTCCTACTCATCCTTCCCATTTCCTGGTTAAGTCTCAGTTCCCTGATGCCCTTAACCCTCATTCCGGACCATGGAACGCTTGTCTCCAGGCAGTATGGATGGCTGATCGTATCAGCCTATCAGCACGTACCAGTCCGGACAATCCATAGTTCGTTGAATTTAATACTTCCATTCTCTATGGATAAGGCTGATCATATAAGCCTATAAATATTTATGGGTCGATTTTTCATGGCCTGAGGGACCAGTCTTGACAGTTTTTGGTCCTTCCAGGCAGTATAGATGGATGATCGTATCAGCCTATCAGTACATATGGGTAATTTTTCATGTACTGATGGGACCAGTCTGGACAGTCCATGGTCCGTGGAGTTAAGTCATTCCAATTAGTACGGATAAGGCTGATCATATCAGCATATCAGTACGTGTGGGTCGATTTTTCATGGCCTGATGTACCAGTCTGGACAGTCCTTGGTCCGTCGAGGCAATACGTATGGCTTATCGTATCAGTCATCAGTACTTATGGGTCATTTTTCATGTACTTATGGGACCAGTCCGGACAGTCCATGGTCTTTTAAATTAAATCCTTCCATTCAGTACGGTAAGGCTGATCATATCAGCCTATCAATATGTATGGGTCCATTTTTCATGGCCTGATGGACCAGTCTGGAGAGTCCTTGGTCCTTCTAGACAGTATGGATGGCTGATCGTATCAGCCTATCAGTACGTATGGGTCATTTTTCATGTACTGATGGGACCAGTCTGGACAATCCATGGTCCGTGGAGTTAAGTCCTTCCATTCAGTACGGATAAGGCTGATCATATCAGCATATAAGTATTGTGGGTCGATTTTTCAAGGCCTGATGTACGAGTCTGGAAACTCCTTGGTCCAACCAGGCAGTACGGATGGCTGATCTTATCAGCTTATCAATACAAATAGGTCATTTATCATGTACTGATGGGACCAGAATGGACAGTCCATGGTCCATTGAGTTAAATGCTTCCATTCAGTATCGATAAGGCTTATCATATCATCCAATCAGTACATAAGGGTATGATTTTCATGGCCTAATGGACCAGTCTTGAAAGTCCTTGTTCCATCCAGGCAGTACGGATGGCTGATCGCATAAGTCATCAGTACGTATGGGTAATTTTTTCATGTACCGGTGGGACCATTCTAAACAGTCCTTTGTCCGTAGAGTTAAACTCTTCCATTCAGTACAGATAAAGCTGATCATATCAGCCTATCAGTATGTGTGGGTCGATTTTTCATGGCCTGATGGACCAGTCTGGATAGTCCTTGGTCCATCTAGGCAGTACGGATGGATGATCGTATCAGTCATTAGTACGTAGAGGTCATTTTTTCATGTACAGGTGGGACCAGTCTGGACAGTCCTTGATCCGTTGAGTTAAATCCCTCCATTCAGTAAGGATAAGGCTGATCATATCAGCCTATCAGTATGTGTAGGTCAATGTTTCATGGCCTGATGGACCAGTCTGGACAGTCTTGGTCTATCCATGCAGTACGGATGGCTGATCGTATCAGCCTATCAGTAAGTATGGTAAATTTTTCATGTACTGATGGGACCAGTCCGGACAGTCCATGGTCATTTGAGTTAAATCCTTCCATTCAGTATGGTTATGGCTGATCATATCAGCTTATCAGTACGTGTGGGTCGATTTTTCATGGCCTGATGGACCAGTCTGGACAGTCATTGGTCCTTCCAGGCAGTACGGATTGCTGATCGTATCAGCCTTTCAGTACGTATGGGTCATTTTTCATGTACTAATGGGACTAGTGTTAACAGTCCATGGTCCGTTTAGTTAAATACTTCCATTCAGTACGGATAAGGCTGATCATATCAGCCTATCAGTACGTATGGGTAGATTTTTCTTGGTATGATGGACAAGTCTGGATAGTCCTTGGTCCTTCCAGGCAGTATGGATGGCTAAACATGTCAGCCTATCAGTACATATGGGTCATTTTTCATGTACTAATGGGACCAGTCTAGACAATCCATGGTCCATTGAATTTAATACTTCCATTCAGTATGGATAAGGCTGATCATATAAGCCTATCGATACTTATGGGTCGATTTTTCATGGCCTGATGGACTAGTCTGGACAGTTTTTGGTCCTTCCAAGCAGTATAGATGGCTGATCGTATCACCCTATCAGTACATATGGATAATTTTTCATGTACTGATGGGACCAGTCTGGACAGTCCATGGTCCGTGGAGTTAAGTCCTTCCATTCAGTGCGGATAAGGCTGATCATATCAGCATATCAGTACGTGTGGGTCGATTTTCATGGCCTGATGTACCAGTTTGGACAGTCCTTGGTCCTTCCAGGCAGTACGGATGGCTGATCGTATCAGCCTTTCAGTACGTATGGGTCATTTTTCATATACTGATGGGACTAGTGTTAAAATTCTATGGTCCGTTGAGTTAAATACTTCCATTCAGTATGGATAAGGCTGATCTTATCAGCCTATCTGTACGTATGGGTCGATTTTTCATGGTATGATGGACCAGTCTGGACAGTCTTTGGTCCTTCCAGGGAGTATGGATGGCTGATTGTATCAGCCTATCAGTACATATGGGTCATTTTTCATGTACTAATGGGACCAGTCCGGACAATACATGGTCCAGTATGGATAAGGCTGATCATATAATCCTATCAATACTTATGGGTCGATTTTTCATGGCCTGATGGACCAGTCTGGACAGTTCTTGGTCCTTCCAGGCAGTACAGATGGCTGTTTGTATCAGCCTATCAGTATGTATGGTCATTTTTCATGTACTGATGGGACCAGTCTGGAAAGTCCATGGTCCATTGAGTTAAATCCTTCCATTCAGTACGGATAAGGCTAATCTTATACTCCTATCAATATGTATGGGTAGATTTTTCATGGCCGGATGGACCAACCTGGACAGTTCTTGGTCCATCTAGGAAGTACGTATGGCTTATCGTATCAGTCATCAGTACGTATGGGTCATTTTTGTCATGTATAGGTGCGACCAGTTTGGACAGTCCTTGGTCCGTTGAGTTAAATCCTTTTATTCAGTACGGATAAGGACGATCATATCAGCCTATCAGTACGCGTGGGTTGATTTTTCATGGCCTGATGGACCAGTCTGGACAGCCCTTGGTCCATCTAGGCAGTACGGATGGCTGATCGTATCTGTCATCAGTAACTATGGGTCATTTTTTCATGTACTTATGGGACCATTCTGGACAGTCCATTGTCTTTTGAGTTAAATCCTTCCATTCAGTACGGTTAAGGCTGATCATATTAGCCTATCAGTACGGATGTGTTGATTTTTTATCGCCTGATGGACCAGTCTGGACAGTCCTTGGTCCATCCAGGCAGTACGGATGGCTGATCGTATCAGCCTATCAGTACGTATGGATTATTTTTCATGTACTGATGGGACCAGTCCGGACAGTCCATGGTCATTTGAGTTAATTCTTCCATTCAGTACGGTTAAGGCTGATCATATCAGCCTATCAGTACGTGTGGGTCGATTTTTCATGGCCTGATTGATGAATCCCTTATGCTGAGATCCTTTTTGTCCCTGATTCTATGAAGGATTATCTTCTGGTTTGAGAAAAAAATGAATGAATCTGATGAAGATGGGTTGATGAGTGATTGGGGTTTCTTCAGAAATGATCTATGGATTGATCAGATCTTGTGTAGAATTGTCTAGCTTAAGAGAATGAACTCTGGGTATGATCAAAGACAGGATTTTGCAATCAGAGAATGAACTCTATGCAGATTCAGTTTTCAAATGATGAAAAACAAATTCACACATTTTAGAGAGAGTTTTTTTTTTATAAAAAGAGTGAATAATTGTTTCTGAAACAAAAGGAGAGTATAAGTAACAAAAGGAGAAAAATGAAAAGTCCAAAGGACAAGAGAATTTCGAAAATGATGTAAATGATGTAAATAAAATAGAAAATATCTTATGCAAGTCCAAAGACTGAATAATTGAAGAGTTGGCTAGGTTTGGCTTGATTTCCATCTTGATTTGGGCCTGGTTCAGAGTAAACCAAGGCAGCAATTGATGTCTTCAGCCTTCTGGTTTGGGATCTAGTACCTGGGCCCTTAGATAAGCATAATGGATCCTTGTCTTGTCTGGTTTGGGCAGGGTAAGAGGCATTTGATAATGGTGAAAGAGTTGGCTGATTTTCATCCCCATTATCTAAGCCCATGACACCTTGAGTATTCATCTTGTTCAGCTCATCTAACTCCTCTTCAGTGTCACTCCCATTCAGCTCCATTTCAGCTACTGGTTCAGTCATGGTTGCATTATCCCTTCCTCTTTTAAAAGGATTTGTCCTCAAATCTGATTCATCTGCACAGAAAGGGATCAAGTCAGCAACATTGAATGTAGATCTAGCCGCATACTTACCTTGAAGATCAACTTTGTAAGCATTGTTGTTGATGCGCTCCAACACTTTGAAAGGTCTATCTGTCCTTGGCAAGAGTTTTGACTTTCTTTCAGCAGGAAACTTATCCTTTCTCAAGTAAATTGACACTAAATCCCCTGGTTCTAGTATCAACTCATGACTCTTCTTGTTGGCATGCCTGACAAACAATTCCCTCAAATAGCATTTAGGCACACACAAGTGGTTTTCAAAAAATAAAAACCCATCAGATTGATAGTATTTGCCACTAGTATGCATCTCACTGTTTTTGAAAAACTCTTTGAAATCAGGATCATCAGCATAGTAAGATTTCACTTGTTCAAAACCAAACAACTTAGTTTCCATTGAAGACAGCAACTTAGCTACCACATTTTCTTTACCTTGCTTGTAATGAATAACATAAGGAAAGGTTTCAAGAAATTTAACCCATTTAGCATGGCGCTTGTGCTGACCCTTTAGGTGCTTTAGAGATTGGTGATCAGTGTGTATCACAAACTCTTTTGGCCAGAGATAGTGCTGCCAGGTTTCAAGAGCCTTGATCAAGGAATAGAGCTCCTTATCATAAGTAGGATAGTTCAGCATAGCTCCACCAAGTTTTTCACTGAAATAGGATATTGGCCTCTTCTCTTGCATCAGCACTGCTCCAATTCCTACACCAGATGCATCGCATTCAATCTCAAAGGTTTTCGAAAAATCAGGAAGAACAAGTAAGGGAGCATTAGTCCACTTCCCTTTCAGGTTTTGAAAAGAATCTTCCTGCTGTTTTTCCCACTTAAAACCCACATTCTTCTTGATAACTTCAGTGAGAGGTGATGCAATAGTGCTAAAGTCTTTGACAAACCTTCTGTAGAAACCAGCCAGTCCATGGAAACTCCTAACTTCACTTACACTCTTAGGACTGGGCCAATCTCGGATTGCTCATACATTTTCTTCATCAACCTTGATTCCCTGAGCTGTAACAACAAAGCCTAAAAAGACAAGGTGATCTATCCCAAAAGTACACTTTAAAATTAGCAAACAGAGACTCCTTCCTAAGCACTTCAAGAACAATTTTCAAGTGATTAATATGCTCATTCAAACTCTTGCTGTAGATCAGAATGTCATCAAAATAAACTACAACAAAATGACCTATGAATGCTCTAAGAACATGATCATCAATCTCATGAGTGTACTAGGTGCATTTGTGAGACCAAATGGCATAACAAGCCACTCATATAACCCATGTTTGGTTTTAAATTCAGTTTTCCACTCATCTCCTTCTTTCATCCTAATCTGATGATATCCACTTTTTAAATCAACCTTAGAGAACACACAACAAGGATGTGAAATGCTTCAAGTGTCATGGAATTGGACACTATGCCATTGAATGCACTAACAAGAAGGTCATGATCTTGCTTGAAAGTGGATAACTAATTTCTGACGATGAAAAGGAAGAGGCTGCTGGGGAAGAAGTTGTTGACTATCCAGTGCATGGAGAGCTTCTAATCACTAGGAGATCCTTGAAAGTTCAGTCCAAATTAGAGGAGCATGATCAAAGAGAGAGCCTCTTTCACACTTGCTGCCTTGTTTATGATAAGGTTTGCAGCCTTATTATTGATGGTGGAAGTTGTACTAATGTGGCTAGTGAATTTCTTGTAGCAAAGGTTGGATTGCAGACTGGAAAGCATCCTAAACCTTACATGCTTCAGTGGCTGAATGAAGATGGTGAGCTAAAGGTCACAAAACAAGTTATGGCGCCTATAACCATTGGGAGGTACCAAGATGAGATAGTGTGTGATGTTATGCCCATGGATTCTAGTCATCTCCTCTTTGGAAGGCCTTGGCAGTATGATAAGAAAGCCATCCATGATGGGTTTACAAATCGCCACTCCTTTACTCATAGAGAGAAGAAGATTGTTCTTGCTCCCTTATTACCTCAGGAGGTTCATCAAGACCAAGTGCAACTCCAACTCAGAAAACAAGAAGCTAAAGACAAAGGGAAATCACCTGAAGGAAAAAAATAGACAAGGAGATTCATCTCATGGCCGAAAACAGTGAGGTTAAGAAAGCTATGTATCTCCAACAGTCTATGCTTTTGTTTGTTTTTAAAGGTGCACTAATCAATTCTTCTGATCATGAACCGGTGCTACCGAGTGAGTTTAAGTTTCTTTTGTAGGAGTTTGCTGATGTTTTTTTCCAGAAGAGAGTCCCAATGGACTGCCACCAATCAGGAGGATTGAACATCAAATAAATCTGGTTCCTGGAGCTTCTCTTCCCAACCGGCCATCTTATAGAACCAAACCAGAAGAGACTAAAGAACTCCAGAAGCAGGTTGATGAGTTTATGGAGAAAGGCCACATCAGAAAAAGCATGAGTCCATGTGTTGTTCCTGTACTCTTGGTGCCAAAGAATGATGGAAGCTAGTGCATGTGTGTGGATTGTAGAGCCATTACCAATATCACTGTAAAGTACAAGCATCCTATCCGTAGTTGGCGATTTTCCTTGATCATTTCTACCAGGAGCCTTTGCTTCTTCTTTTGGTTTCACAAACACCTTGTCTTCTTTGCCATAAGCAGGTCTGGTGTTACCATAAGATGCTCTAGAATTCGGCTTCCTCTTCATCTGCTTCTCAATGAGAATTGCCTTGTGTAAAAGCTCATAGATATCCACATACTCCTGCAACTCCAATCTGTCTTGAACATCTTTGTTGAGCCCAGCCAGAAAATGTGCCATTGTTGCTGCTTTCAACATCAAGATCTCCGTCTCCTGATAGTAATCCTCAACAGTCTTGCTTCCTTGGGTAAGTCTTCTCAGCTTCTGATGCATTTCTCTACTGTAATGACCAAGAACAAAGTGCCTCCTCATAATAGTTTTGAGTCAAACCAGGAAGACACTTGTGTCTCTCCTGTTCTCCTCCTGGTTGTAACAATTTGATCCCACCAGTTTAGTGCATACCCATTGAACTCAGTAGCAGCCAGTCTCACCTTCTTAGACTCTGAATAATTCTGACAATCAAACACCAGCTCTATCTTCTTCTCCCATTCCAGAAATGCATCATGATCATTTGTATCACTGAAAGAAGGTATTCTGAGTTTGAGATTGCCAAGGTGTCATCTGGAGTGTCCCTGGGTGCTCTGTTGGTGTGGGTTCTGGTTTGTGAAGCTGCTCTAGCTGACTTAGAAACATCAGTGCTTCTCCCTGAAGAGGTATCACGACCATCAGCCTCTCCTGTTGCAACTCTTTTGCCCTTCCTCTTGCTCCTAGCTTCCTTCCTAGCCTGAGAAGTTTGACCATAAAAATTATCAGAATTTTAAATAAAAGGATTACTAGCTTTCATCCTTTTCATTATCTCAGCCATCATTGCTTCCATCTGCAATTTATTAAAATTATTAGGATTGGTTTCATCTGGTTGATGGCTCCCTTCAGACGTGGCTCCATGTTAAGAAACTAAACAAGAATGATAAGCACAAATATGATAGCCAAAGCCTCACAATTCTCTCAAGTTTTTTCTCTCTGATTTTTTGGTGAGTTTTTTCTGTGAATCCAGTAGCTCAACAACAAACAAAGATCAAGCTTTTGAGATCAATTCCCCAACCCCAAAACAGAAGAAAGAGATAGAAAGATTGCAAGATTTTTGTTTGCAAGAGGCATTCCCACCAGGGCTGGATTTCTCTTCAGCCAAGTTGGATTTCTCTTCAACTTTTCAAGATTCTTTTTTTTTTAATCTGGTTGGCCCTCTTGCAGATTATACAAATCGAAAGATAAGAACTTTAAGAGAATTACAGAGAAAGAAATCAGATTCCCCAAAAAAAAAAGAAATAGAGATTTTCAGATGCAAACCTAGATTTTCAGAGTTTCACAATCAAACAAAGATCAAGAGCCTTCAGATCTGCTCTGATACCACTTGATGAATCCCTTATGATGAGATCCTTTTTGTCCCTGATTCTATGAAGGATGATCTTCTGGTTTGAGAGATAAAGGAATGAATCTGATGAAGATGGTTTGATGATTAATTAGGGTTTCTTAAGAAATGATCTATGCATTGATAAGATCTTGTGTAGAATTGTCTAGATCAAGAGAATAAACTTTGGGTATAATCAAAGATAGGATTTTGCAATCAGAGAATGAACTCTATGTAGATTCAGTGTTCAAATGATGAACAAGAGATTCACAGATTTTAGAGAGAGATTTTTTTATAAAAAGAGTAAATAGTTGTTTCTGAAACAAAAGGAGAGTATAAGTAATCAAAGAAGAAAAGTGAAAACTCCAAAGGACAAGAGAATTTCGAAAATGATGTAAATAAAAGGGAAAATATCTTATGCAAGTCCAAAGACTGAATAATTGAAGAGTTGGCTTGGTTTGGCTTGATTTCCATCTTGATTTGGGTGTGGTTCAGAGTAAACCAAGGCAGCAATTCATTTCTTTAGCCTTCTGGTTTGGGATCTAGTAACTGGGCCCTTAGACAAGCATAATGGATCCTTGTCTTTACTGGTTTGGGATGGGTAAGACGGCTGATCTTATCAGCCTATCAATACATATGGGTCAATTTTTCATGGCCTGATGGACCAGTCTGGACAGTCCTTGGTCCATCCAGGCAGCATGGATGGCTGATCGTATCAGCCTATCAGTACATATGGGTAAATTTTCATGTACTGATGGGACCAGTCTGGACAGTCCATGGTATTTTGAGTTAAATCCTTCCATTCAGTACAGATAAAGCTGATCATATCAGCCTATAAGTACGTGTGGGTCGATTTTTCATGGCCTGATGGACCAGTCTGGACACTCCTTGGTCATTCTAGGCAGTATGGATGGCTGTTCGTATCAGCCTATTAGTACGTATGGGTCAGTTTTCATGTACTGATGGGATGAGTCTGGATAGTCCATGGTCCGCGGAGTTAAATCCTTCCATTCTGTACGGATAAGGCTGATCATATCATCCTATCAGTACATATGGGTAGATTTTTCATGGCCTGATGGACCAGTTTGGACAGTCCTTGGTCCACCCAGGCAGTACGGATGGCTGATCGTATCAGTCATCAGTATGTATGGGTCATTTTTTTATGTACAGGTGGGACCAGTCTGGGCAATCCTTGGTCCGTTAAGTTAAATCCTTTCGTTCAGTACAGATAAGGCTGATCATATCAGCCTACAAGTACGTGTGGGTCAATTTTTCATGGCCTGATGGACCAGTCTGGAGAGTCCTTGGTCCATCCAGGCAGTACGGATGGCTGATCGTATCAGTCATCAGTAAGTATGGGTAATTTTTTCATGTACTGATGGGACCATTCTGGACATTCCATGGTCTTTTGAGTTAAATCCTTCCATTCAGTACGGTTAAGGCTGATCTTATCAGCCTATCAGTACGTATGGGTTGATTTTTCATGGCCTGATGGACCAGTCTGGACAGTCCTTGGTCCATCCAGGCAGTACGGATGGCTGATCGTATCAGCCTATCAGTATGTATTGGTAATTTTTCATGTACTGATGGGACCAGTCTGAACGGTCCATGGTCTTCTGAGTTAAATCCTTCCATTCAGTAAGGTTAAGGCTGGTCACATCAGCCTATCAGTACGTATGGGTCGATTTTTCATGGCCTGATTGACTAGTCTGGACAGTCCTTGGTCCATCTAGGCAGTATGGATGGCTGATCGTATCAGCCTATCAGTATGTATGGGTCATTTTTCATGTACTGATGGGAGCAGTCTGGACAGTCCATGGTCCGTGGAGTTAAATCCTTCCATTCAGTATGGATAAGGCTGATCTTACTGATCCATCCAGGCAGTACGGATGGCTGATTGTATCAGTCATCAGTACGTATGGGTCATTTTTCATGTACAGGTGGGACCAATCTTGACAGTCCTTGATCCATTGAGTTAAATCCTTCTATTCAGTACAGATAAGGCTGATCATATCAGCCTACAAGTACGTGTGGGTCGATTTTTCATGGCCTGATGGACCAGTCTGGAGAGTCCTTGGTCCATCCAGGCAGTACGGATGGCTGATCGTATCAGTCATCAGTAAGTATGGGTCATTTTTACATGTACTGATGGGACCAATCTGGACACTCCATGGTCTTTTGAGTTAAATCCTTCCATTCAGTACGGTTAAGGCTTATCTTATCAGCCTATCAGTACGTATGGGTCCATTTTCTATGGCCTGATGGACCAGTCTGGACAGTCCTTGGTCCATCCAGGCAGTAGGGATGGCTGATTGTATCAGCCTACCAGTACGTATGGATAATTTTTCATGTACTGATGGGACCAGTCCAACCAGGCAGTACGGACAATCCTTAGTCCAACCAGGCAGTACGGATGGCTTATCGTATCAGTCAGGCAGTACGGATGGTTGATCGTATCAGCCTAACAGTACGTATGGGTAATTTTTCATGTACTGATGGGACCAGTCCGGACAGTCCATGGTCCTTTGAGTTAAATCCTTCCATTCAGTAAGGATAAGGCTGATCATATAAGCCTATCAGTACGTATGGGTAGATTTTTTATGTCCTAATGGACCAGTCTGGAAAGTCCTTGGTCCATCCAAGCAGTACGGATTGCTGATCGTATCAGTCATCAGTACGTATGGGTCATTGTTTCATGTACAGGTGGGACCAGTCTGGACAGTCCTTGGTCCGTTGAGTTAAATCATTCCATTCAGTTTGGATAAGGCTGATCATATCAGCCTATCAGTATGTGTGGGTTGATTTTTCATGGCCTGATGGACCAGTCTGGACAGTCCTTTGTCCATCAAGGCAGTACGGATGGCTGATCGTATCAGTCATCAGTAAGTATGGGCCATTTTTTCATGTACTGATGAGGCCATTCTGGACAGTCCTAAATCCTTGCATTCAGTACGGTTAAGCCTGATATTATCAGCCTATAAGTACGTATGGGTCTATTTTTCATGGCACGATGGACCAGTGTGGACAGTCCTTGGTCCATCTAGGCAGTACGGATGGATGATCATATCAACCATATCAGTACGTATGGATAATTTTTCATGTATTGATGGGACCAGTCCGGACAGTCCATGGTCATTTGAGTTAAATCATTCCATTCAGTACGGTTAAGGCTGATCATATAAGCCTATCAGTACGTGTGGGTCGATTTTTCATGGCATGATGGACAAGTCTGGATAGTCCTTGGTCCTTCCAGACAGTACAGATGGCTGATCATATCAGCCTATCAGTACGTATGGGTCATTTTTCATGTACTGATGGGACCATAATGGACAGTCCATTGTCCATTGAGTTAAATCCTTCCATTCAATAGGGATAAGGCTGATCATGTCATCCTATCAGTACATATGGGTAGATTTTTCATGGCCTGATGGACCAGTTTGGGCAGTCCTTGGTCCATCCATGCGGTACAGATAGCTGATCGTATCAGTCATCAGTACGCATGGGTCATTTTTCATGTACTGATGGGACCATTCTTGACGGTCCATGGTCATTTGAGTTAAATCCTTCCATTCAATACGGTTAAGGCTGATCATATCAGCCTATCAGTACGTGTTGGTCGATTTTTCATGGCCTGATGGACCAGTTTGGACAGTCCTTGGTTCTTCCAGGCAGTACAGATGGCTGATCGTACCAGTCCGGACAGTCCATGGTCTGTTGAGTTAAATCCTTCCATTCAGTAAGGATAAGGCTGATCATATAAGCCTATCATTACGTATGGGTAGATTTTTTATGGCCTGATAGACCAGTCTGGACAGTCTTTGGTCCATCCAGGCAGTACGAATGGCTGATCGTATCAGTCATCAATACGTATGGGTCATTTTTTCATGTACAGGTGGGACCAGTCTGGACAGTCCTTGGTCCGTTGAGTTAAATCCTTCCATTCAATACGGTTAAGGATGATCATATCAGCCTATCAGTACGTGTTGGTCGATTTTTCATGGCCTGATAGACCAGTCTGGACAGTCCTTGGTCCTTCCAGGCAGTACATATGGCTGATCAAATAAGCCTATAAGTACGTAGGGGTCATTTGTTTATGTACTTATGGGACCAGAATGGACAGTTCATGGTCTGTTGAGTTAAATCCTTCCATTCAGTACGGATAAGGCTGATCATATCATCCTATCAGTACATATGGGTAGATTTTTCATGGCCTGATGGACCCGTTTGGATAGTCCTTGGTCCATCTAGGCAGTACGGATGGCTGCTCGTATCAGTCATATGTACGTATGAGTCTTTTTCATGTGCTGATGGGACCAGTCCGGACAGTCCATGTTATTTTGAGTTAAATCTGTCCGTTCAGTACGGTTAAGGCTGATCATATCAGCCTATCAATACGTATGGGTCAATTTTGAATGGCCTGATTGACCAGTCTGGACAGTCCTTGATCCATCTAGGCAGTATGGATGGCTGATTGTATCAGCCTATCAGTACGTATGGGTCATTTTTCATGTACTTATGGGACCAGTGTGGACTGTCCATGGTCTGTTACGTTAAATACTTCCATTCAGTACAGATAAGGCTGTTCATATAAGCCTATCAGTACGTGTGGGTCGATTTTTCATGGCCTGATGGACTGGTCTTGACAGTCCTTGGTCCATCTAGGCAGTACGGATGGCTGATCATATCAGCCTATTAGTACGTATGGGTCATTTTTCATGTACTGATGGGACAAGAATTGACAGTCCATGGTCTGTTGAGTTAAATCCTTCAATTCAGTATGGATAAGGCAGATCATATCATCCTATCAGTACATATGGGAATATTTTTCATGGGCTGATACACCAGTTTGGACAGTCCTTGTTCCATCCAGGCAAAACGGATGGCTGATCGTATCAGTCATCAGTATGTATGGATAATTTTTCATGTATAGGTGGGACCAGTCTGGACAGTCCATGGTCCGTTGAGTTAAATCCTTCCATTAAGTACGTATGAGGCTGATCATTTCACCCTATCAATACGTGTGGGTCATTTTTTCATGGCCTGATGGACTAGAATGGACAATCCTTAGTCCAACCAGGCAGTACGGATGGCTTATCGTATCAGTCAGGCAGTACGGATGGTTGATCGTATCAGCCTAACAGTACGTATGGGTAATTTTTCATGTACTGATGGGACCAGTCCGGACAGTCCATGGTCCTTTGAGTTAAATCCTTCCATTAAGTACGGATAAGGCTGATCATATCAGCATATTAGTACGTGTGGGTCATTTATTCATGGCCTGATGGACCAGTCTGGACAATCCTTAGTCCAACCAGGCAGTACGGATGGGTGATCGTATCAGTCAGGCAGTACGTATGGCTGATCGTATCAGTCAGGCAGTACGGATGGCTGATCGTATCAGCCCTAACAGTACGTATGGCTGATCGTATCAGCCCTAACAGTACGTATGGGTAATTTTTCATGTACTGATGGGACCAGTCCGGACAGTCCATGGTCCGTTGAGTTAAATCCTTCCATTCAGTAAGGATAAGGCTGATCATATAAGCCTATCAGTACATATGGGTAGATTTTTGATGGCCTTATGGACCAGTCTGGACAGTCTTTGGTCCATCCAGGCAGTACGAATGGCTGACCGTATCAGTCATCAGTACGTATGGGTCATTTTTTCATGTACAGGTGGGACCAGTCTGGACAGTCCTTGGTCCGTTGAGTTAAATCCTTCCATTCAGTATGGATAAGGCTGATCATATCAGCCTATAAGAATGTGTGGGTCGATTTTTCATGGCCTGGTGGACCAGTTTGGACAGCCCTTTGTCCCTCAAGGCAATACGGATGTCTGATTGTATCAGTCATCCGTAAGTATGGGTCATTTTTTCATGTACTGATGAGACCATTCTGGACAGTCCATGGTCTTTTGAGTTAAATCCTTGCATTCAGTACGGTTAAGCCCGATCTTATCAGCCTATAAGTACGTATGGGTCGATTTTTCATGGCGTGATGGACCAGTGTGGACAGTCCTTGGTCCATCCAGGAAGTACAGATGGCTGATCGTATCAGTCATCAGTACGCATGGGGCATTTTTCATGTACGGATGGGACCTGTCTGGCCAGTCCATGTTTTTTTGAGTTAAATCCTTCCATTCAGTACAGTTAAGGCTGATCATATCAGCCTATCAGTACGTATGGGTCGATTTTTCATGGGCTGATGGACCAGTCTGGACAGTCCTGATGGACCAGTCTGGACAGTCCTTGGTCCTTCCAGGCAGTACAGATGGCTGATCATATCAGCCTATAAGTACGTATGGGTCATTTGTTTATGTACTGATGGGACCATAATGGACAGTCCATGGTCTGTTGAGTTAAATCCTTCCATTCAGTACGGATAAGGCTGATCATATCATCATATCATCCTATCAGTACATATGGGTAGATTTTTCATGGCCTGATGGACTAGTTTGGACAGTCATTGGTCCATCCAGTCAGTACAGATGACTGATCGTATCAGTCATCAGTACGCATGGGTCATTTTTCATGTACTGATGGGACCAGTCTGGCCAGTCCATGTTTTTTTAGTACGGATGGCTGATCGTATCAGTCAGGCAGTACGGATGGCTGATCGTATCAGCCCTAACAGTACGTATGGCTGATCGTATCAGCCCTAACAGTACGTATGGGTAATGTTTCATGTACTGATGGGACCAGTCCGGACAGTCCATGGTCCGTTGAGTTAAATCCTTCCATTCAGTAAGGATAAGGCTGATCATATAAGCCTACCAGTACGTATGGGTAGATTTTTTATGGCCTAATGGACCAGTCTGGACAATCCTTGGTCCATCCAGGCAGTACGAATGGCTGATCGTATAAGTCATCAGTACGTATGGGTCATTTTTTCATGTACAGGTGGGACCAGTCTGGACAGTCCATGGTCCGTTGAGTTAAATCCTTCCATTCAGTATGGATAAGGCTGATCAAATCAGCCTATCAGTATGTGTGGGTCGATTTTTCATGGCCTGATGGAACAGTCTGGACAGTCCTTTCTCCATCCAGGCAGTAAGGATGGCTGATCGTATCAGTCATCAGTAAGTATGGGTCATATTTCCATGTACTGATGGGACCGTTCTGGACAGTCCATGGTCTTTTGAGTTAAATCCTTGCATTCAGTACGGTTAAGCCTGATCTTATCAGCCTATCAGTACATATGGGTCGATTTTTCATGGCCTGATAGACCAGTGTGGACAGTCCTTGGTCCATCCAGGCAGTACGGATGGATGATTGTATCAGCCTATCAGTACGTATGGGTAATTTTTCATGTACTGATGGGACCAGCCGGACAGTCCATGGTCATTTGAGTTAAATCCTTCCATTTAGTACGGTTAAGGCTGATCATATCAGCCTATCAGTACGTGTGGGTCGATTTTTCATGGCATGATGGACCAGTCTGGACAGTCCTTGTTCCTTCCAGACAGTACAGATGGCTGATCATATCAGCCTATCAGTACGTATGGGTCGTTTTTCATGTACTGATGGGACCAAAATGGACAGTCCATGGTCCATTGAGTTAAATCCTTTCATTCAGTGCGGATAAGGATGATCATATCATCCTATCAGTACATATGGGTAGATTTTTCATGGCCTGGTGGACCAGTTTGGACAGTCATTGGTCCATCTTGGCAGTACGGATGGCTGATCGTATCAGTCATCAGTACGCATGGGTCATTTTTCATGTACTGATGGGACCAGTCTGGACAGTCCATGTTTTTGTGAGTTAAATCCTTCCATTCAGTACGGTTAAGGCTGATCATATCAGCCTATCAGTACGTGTGGGTCGATTTTTCATGTCTTGATGGACCTGTCTGGACAGTCGTTGGTCCTTCAAGGCAGTACGGATGGGTGACCGTATCAGCCTTTCTGTACGTATGGGTCATTTTTCATGTAATGATGGGACCAGTCTGAAGAGTCCATGGTCTGTTGAGTTAAATACTGTCATTCAGTCCGGATAAGGCTGATCATATCATCCTATCATTACGTGTGGGTCGATTTTTCATGGCCTGATGGACTAGTCTGGACAGTCCTTGGTCCAACCAGACAATAGGGATGGCTGATCATATTAACCATCCGTACATATGGGTCATTTTTCATGAACTGATGGGACCAGAATGGACAGTCCATGGTCCGTTGAGTTAAATCCTTCCATTCAGTGCGGATAAGGCTGATCATATCATCCTATCAGTACATATGGGTAGATTTTTCATGACCTGATGGACCAGTTTGGACAGTCTTTGGTCAATCCAGGCAGTACGGATGGCTGATCGTATCAGTCATTAGTACGTATGGGTAATTTTTCATGTATAGGTGGGACCAGTCTGTACAGTCCATGGTCCGTTGAGTTAAATCCTTCCATTCAGTACGGATAAGGCTGATCATATCAGCCTATTAGTACGTGTGGGTCATTTTTTCATGGCCTTATGGACTAGTCTGGACAGTCCTTAGTCCAACCAGGCAGTACGAATGGCTGATCGTATCAGCCTATCATTACGTATGGGTCAATTTTCATGTACTGATGGAACCTGTCTTAACAGTCCATAGTCCATTGAGTTAAATACTTCCATTCAATACTCTCCTCTTATAAGTATCGACCTCTTCTTGAGGTCTCCTCATTTCTTCCTCACGCTCTTAGGTATTCTCTTTCTCTCTCTTCTCTCTACTTCTCTCTCTAGATTTTCGTATTCGGTCGGTTTTCTTGTTCTCGCGGTGATGGCACCAAAGGGAAGGCTAACCCGCAAGGAGAAAGGGAAAGCCGTCGCCAAAGGCCCTGATCTCGCGAGGGGTGACCAATTGCATCGGGAAGCCCTGTCTGATATGGCTGGGTTGGATCTAACACAGCGCCATCTGGTCACGGATGCTGAGGCATTTTTTTCTCGAGGAGCACGATGGGAAGTGTGCACGAGGAAGTGTCTCGCCCGAGCCGGAGGCCATGGTTCCTCCTGCGCAGAGGATGCAATCTGACTTCATCCACGGTCGTTTGCCGCCCAATGGGTTTGTTGAGCTTCCTCCGATTCTGCCGGAGTTAAGGCGTTCTGCCGATCTAAGCGGTCGCGTGGAGAAGTTAGTGGGGAAGAGTGTTCAGAGAACGGGAGCGACATCGTCAATTGTCCAAGCCCTTTTAGAGCGATGCAGGGCCACTGGGGTGACCTATCTTATCCTGACAGAGCAAGAAAGACCTTGGTCGCCTCCGGTTGGATATCAATGCGTATATGAGGCATATTTCGAGGCGGATACGAAGCTGTGGTTCCCGATCCCGCATCTCGTAACTTCGTATATGTCAAGGCGGCAAGTGGGGATTAGTCAGTTCGGGCATGGCTCATATCGCATAGTTGTGGCACTGATGGTCTTGGCTGCAGAGATTGACGTGTCGCTGAACGTTCGGGCTTTCGAGGAGCTTAAATCGGTGAAAGCTCTGAAAGGAGGACTTTACACGATAAGGATGAGGCCGAACTACAACATCATAACCGATCATCCGAACAAGACGTAGAAATGGAAGAAGAACTACTTTTACGTCAGATCTGATTAGTTTGCATTCCATGATCCGCCGGGGAATTATTTTCGGGTGCTTTGGAACTGGAAAACCGGTAGAGAATGCTTGTAGATCTAGATGTTTTATCGCAGATGTCTAACCGATTTCTTCTTTCATCTTGCAGCTTATCACTCGAAGACCCTCGACTATCCTGGAGGCTTTTTCGATAGTGCTCGAGCAATCGCTTGTCTGAGTCATCGTCGTTGGCCGGACATCAGTGAAGATAGGGTGCGCAAAGCTTTGGAGTGTATTTTGCGAGCTAATTCTCGTATTTCGCTGCGACAGATTTCTTTTTGCTTAATGTTTTTCTTCGTCTTCTCTTCCTTTCTTGCTTCCTTACTTAGCTCTTCTTTGGCAGTGGATTGGGATTCGCAGGTTCCAGTTTCGAAGAAGGACGGGGGGAAGCGTCTCGCACTATTCAAGAACCGACAGCAGGCTCATTTAAACAAGGCGAGGAAGATAGAGAACATGATCGATATCAGCGACCTGATTGATGACGAGCTGGATAGTCATGAGGCTAACCCCATGTCTATCCTTGATGGCATGGATCTTGGGGGCGCGTCTACGGAGGGTCCACAGGGCGATGTCTCGGTCGAAGAGGGGAAGACTCCGATCGTTGAAGTCGCAGGCCCTAAGAAAATAGGGACAAGGAGGCCCAGTCGAAGCGGTGACGACGTTGAGCGGTCCGATGGCCCCATAAAGAAGAGAAAGAAGAAGAAATCTGCAGGGGTGGCGCAGCCTGAGGTACCAGTTATTTCACTGGATGGGTCGGCTTCTCGCTAGAGAGCTTCGGTGGAAGGGGATGATTCCCCAGTTGCTTACTCGCCTGATCAAGGAGGACGGGTCGAAGAGGTCGTCGATCTAATCACAAAGGCTTCTGCTGGTCTGGGAGAGGTGCAGTTAATTCTGGCGGCCGACAGTATCGAGGATCAACCGATCGAAGATCAAGAGTTGCCTCGAGGCCCGCTTTTGCTCAGGATACACAGGTGCCTGACAAGGCGCCGTTGCCCGAGGGTCCTCCTGTCGATCGAGTAGAGTTTCTGCACTCCGGGAACTCGCTAGTTTCTGCACCCGGGAACTCGCTACTCATTGAAGAACGGGGGAGGTGTGCTGAGATGGTTTGGCAAATCAAGGATGAACCGCTCGAGTTTCCCGCAGTTGGTGATCTCACGTTCGGCAGACTCTACGAGAAGG
Organism: Sinapis alba; assembly: GCA_012274485.2. Classification (NCBI taxonomy): domain Eukaryota; kingdom Viridiplantae; phylum Streptophyta; class Magnoliopsida; order Brassicales; family Brassicaceae; genus Sinapis; species Sinapis alba. Next base: position 175,291 of record MU105704.1, on the reverse strand, counting down.
CCGCGCAGGACCAGCTGCAAGTAAGTCGTATCACGAAACCTTCTTTTCTCGACTCGTACTCTTACGTCGTGTTTTTAACAGTTTTGATTTTACTCGCAGTGTATAGGGAGCTCAAACCTTCTCATCGCGAGATATGAGAAGGAGCTGAAATGTACCCTTGTCCAGTTGGGACGCGTGCAGCAGGTTGCCCAGGAGAAGGATCACTCTCTCGCTTGCAAGGGGGAGGAGCTGAAGATCGCCAGGAAGGCGCTGCGGAAGGCGGAGTCTCGCGCCGCCAAGCGGAAGAACAAGATGAAGGCAAAGGTCTCGATACTGAGGATTGAACTTGAGGCGGATCGTAGCTCCAACGAAGAGCTTAAGGAGAAGAACGCCGAGATCGAGCGAGAGAAGGCGACACTTGATCAGGAGAAGGCCGCTTTTATCCTTGAAGCCGCAAAGGAAGCGACTCGTTTGAGGGAGTCCAGACGGTCTTCGATAGAAAGAGAAAGAGAGAGAGTCAAGGCCGCGATGATCGAGAAGTGCGATCGTCACTTCGCTAGCATTCGCGAATACCCAGTCCGTAGGCAGGCCTACAAAGACAAGTGCCTCCTTTATGCGCAGGCGTTCGGCACCAGGAAGTGCCTCCAGAAGCTACTCTCTCGCAACAAGCCGTTGACTCAGGGCATGATCGCCTTCTTTGAGGGAAAGGAGAGAAGCTTAAGGCTGACGCCGACGCTCAATGGGTCGGGGGGATTCCTGAAACGGATCTCTCCTTGTCTCCCCTCGCTCTCTCGCCGCAGGCTACTTGCGATGCTGAGCGATCTGCCTCGAATTTGGAGGATTTCTATGTCGATCAAGTGGGGATCGATGAAACGGAGAATCAAGTGCGGACCGATGCAGCGGAAGATCAAGGTCCAGGCGTGTCAAGGACCGGAGCGGAGGACCCTTGTGTATTGTTTGTCTCTTTTTTTTGCACCTTCTGTTTGTAAGGGTTCGGATTGTTGCTTGGGCCATTGAGCTCTTTTTCTTTACTCGGCCTATGAACGTTTTGCTTGTCTTATTTTAAGGATGTTCGTGTTTTCTGTTATCTTTATCTTGTCGTGTAAAAGTAGCTTTAGCGCATTTACTCGGCGATGTTGTCTTTTTAAAACACTTTGCTTAATCTTACCAAAAGTTTGTCACAAGTTGTCCGTATTATATATTTTTTTTTCTTGCTGTGAGGGAAAGTGGCTTTAGTGCATTTACTCGAAGATGTTATCTCATAGAGATTTGACCGGTTAAGGCCGTTATTCGATTCTGATCGTTTTGTTAACTCGAGTACGAGTGGCTGAAAAGCGAGTTTACTCGATTGAAAAGTCATCCGTGATTTTAAACGATTTCATTAAAATTAGAGTTTTTACATGATAGCAACAGAAGATAGAATCTAAAGAGCGAAGGTCCGCGGTCGACTTGGAAGTAACCTCTCGAGGTCTTAGTCGGCCAACATACTCGAGGGTTATTCTATAAAGCGGATTGTTTTTTGGTCGGTTATTCGCGTAGGCGAGATCCGATGTTTCCCTTGGTGACTGGTCTGATTAGGACTCAATCGGTTGCGAGGGACGAGTACCGGTACGTCGTCCGCACGTGGAGACGTAGGTATCAGTGAGCGTTTGCTCTTTTCTGCCGGTCCGTCTTAAGTCGAGTAAAAGTGGCTTGGCGCATTTACTCGCTTAGCGACGATATGCGGTGTGTGAAGGGGTTGTGACAGTGCCGGTGAAGGCTGCCTACGTACCCGGGGAGGGATCAAGTCACTCGTAGATCTTATAGTGCGGGTAGAATTGGCTTTAGCCCATTTACTTGAGGGATTGTAACTGTACCGACGAAGGTTTCCTATGTACCTTGTTGGCTTAGTCAAATTTTTTTTTTGGTCAACCGAGTAAAAGTGGCCTTGGCGCATCTACTCTTTTTTTTTTTTTGATGGTGGACTTATGTCGCCCGTCATTCTTTGAGGTAATACTTCTTCAAGTTCTTCGCATTCCACGCACGCGGTCCGGCCTCTCCCGTCGATGTTTCGAAACGATAAACTCCAGGTTGCACGACTTGTGTTATCTTGTAGGGACCTTCCCTGTTGGTGGTGAGTTTTCCCGCTTTCCATTCTTTGGTATTTTCGAACACTTTATGTAACACCAAGTCGCCCAGACTGAGTGGTCTCGACTTAACGCTCTTATTATAGTAGTTTTCGATTTGATTCTGATAGTTCTGGATGCGGAGCAGGGCCTGATCACGCCTTTCTTTGATCTGATCGAGTGCGTCGAGCAGCATGTCACGATTGAGACTGTCGAGATGCGGCATCTTTGAATGCCGAAGGCTGGTGACGTTTACCTCGGCGGGGGCCATAGATTCGAAGCTGTATGCGAGCGAGAAAGGAGTCGTCTTAGTGGATCCTCGCGGTGTTGTACGATGGGACCACAACACTCCATCCAGTTCATCGCCCATAGTCCCTTCTTCAAGTCGAGTCGTTTCTTGATTCCGTCGTTGATCTTGTTAGATAACTCGGCCTGACCGTTTCCTTGCGGATGTTGGGGTGTGGACGGGATGAGGCGGATCTGCCATCTCTCACAAAATTTCTTGAATTCGCCTGGCATGAATTGTGACCCGTTATCTAGGACGATTTCGTAAGGCAACCCATGGCGACAGATGATGTTTTTCCACACAAAGTTTTGGACCTCTTTGTCCATTACAAGGGCATTGGTCCTTCCAGGCAGTACAGAGGGCTGATCGCATCAGCCTATCAGTACGTATGGTCATTTTTCATGTACTGATGGGACCAGTCCGGACAGTCCATGGTCTTTTGAGTTAAATCCGTCCATTTAGTACGGTTAAGGCTGATCATATCAGCCTATCCGTACGTATGGGTTAATTTTCTTGGCCTGATGGACCAGTCTGGAGAGTCCTTGGTCCATCTAGGCAGTATGGATGGCTGATCATATCAGCTTATTACTACGTATGGGTCATTTTTCATGTACTGATGGGACCAGTCTGGACAGTCCATGGTCCGTTGAGTTAAATCCTTCCATTCAGTAAGGATAAGGCTGATTATATAAGCCTATCAGTACCTGTGGGTCGATTTTTCATGGCCTGATGGACCAGTCTGGACAGTCGTTGGTCCTTTCAGGCAGTACAGATGGCTGATCGTATCAGCCGATCAGTACGTATGGTTCCTTTTTCATGTACTAATGGGACCAGTCCGTACAATCCATGGTCCGTTGAATTAAATCTTATGGGTCACTTTTTCATGGTCGGATTGACCAGTCTGGAAAGTCCTTGGTTTTTCCAGGCTGTAAAGATGGCTGATCGTGTCAGCCTATCATTACGTATGGTCATTTTTCATGTACTGAAGGGACCACTCCAGACAGTCCAGGGTCTTTTTAGTTAAATACTTCCATTCCGTATGGTTAAGCCTGATCATATCAGCCTATTAGTACGTATGGGTCTATTTTTGATGGCCTGATGGACCAGTCTGGACAGTCCTTGGTCCATCTAGGCAGTATGGATGGCTGATCGTATCAGCCTATCAATACGTATGCGTCATTTTTCATGTACTGATGGGACAAGTCTGGACAGTCCATGGTCCGGGGAGTTAAATCCTTCCATTCAGTACGGATAAAGGCTGATCATGTCAGCCTATCAGTACTTGTGGGTCGATTTATCATGGCCTGATGAACCAGTCTGGACAGTCGTTGGTCCTTCCACACAGTACAAATGGTTGATCTATCAGCCTTTCAATACGTATGGGTCATTTTCCATGTACTAATGGGACCAGTCCGAACTGTCCATTGTCCGTTGAGTTAAATACTTCTATTCAGTACGGATAAGGCTGATCATATAAGCCTATCAGTACCTGTGGGTCGATTTTTCATTGCCTGAAGGACTAGTCTGGACAGTCCTTAGTCCAACCAGGCAGTACGGATGGTTGATCGTATTAGCCTATCTGTATGTATGGGTCATTTTTCATGTACTAATGGGACCAGTCCGGACAATCCATGGTCCGTTGAATTGAATCCTTCCATTCAGTATGGATAAGGTTGATCATATAAGCCTATAAGTACTTACGGGTCGAGTTTTCATGGTTGGATTGATCAGTCTAGACAGTCCTTGGTCCTTCCAGGCTGTACAGATGGCTGATCGTGTCAGCCTATCAGTACGTATTGTAATTTTTCATGTACTGATGGGACCAGTCCGGACAGTCCATGGTCTTTTGAGTTAAATCCTTCCATTCAGTATGGTTAAGGCTGATCATATCAGCCTATCAGTACGTGTCGGTAATTTTTTCATGGCCTGATGGACTAGTCTGGAAAGTCATTGGTCCAACCAGGCAGTACGGATGGCCGATCGTATCAGCCTATAAGTACGTATGGGTCATTTTTCATGTACTGATGGGACCAGAATGGACAGTCCATGGTCCGCGGAGTTTAATCCTTCCATTCAGTACGGATAAGGCTGATCATATCAGCCTATCAGTACGTGTGGGTCAATTTTTCATGGCCTGATGGACCAGTTTAGACAGTCGTTCGTCCTTCCAGGCAGTATGGATGGTTGATCGTATAAGCCTTTCAGTACGTATGGGTCATTTTTCATGTACTGATGGGACCAGTCTGAACAGTCCATGGTCTTTTGAGTTAAATACTTCCATTCAGCACGGTTAAGGCTGATCATATCAGCCTATCAGTACGTGTGGGTCAATTTTTCATGGCCTGATGGACGAGTCTGGACAATCATTGGTCCAACCAGGCAGTATGGATGACTGATCGTATCAGCCTATCAGTACGTATGGGTCATTTTTCATGTACTGATGGGACCAGAATAGACAGTCCATGGTCCGTGGAGTTAAATCCTTCCATTCAGTACGGATAAGGCTGATCATATCAGCCTATCAGTACATGTGGGTTGATTTTTCATGGCCTGATGGACCAGTCTAGACAGTCGTTGATCCTTCCAGGCAGTATGGATGGTTGATCGTATACGCCTTTCAGTACAAATGGGTCATTTTCATGTACTGATGGGACCAGTCTGAACAGTCCATGGTCTTTTGAGTTAAATCCTTCCATCCAGTACGGTTAAGGCTGATCATATCAGCTTATCAGTACGTATGGGTCATTTTTCATGGCCTGATGAACTAGTCTGGACAGTCATTGGTCCAACCAGGCAGTATGGATGGCTGATCGTGTAAGACCCGAACCCGGCCGTCTAGGCCGCGGTTGATGCCTCACGTTGCTCGGTCCACATACTGACCGAACCTCTCAATTTTTCAACCTTTCCTTTTAAAGTTTGCCCTTAAGGCGAAGGTTTACTTAGCTCTTCTGAACATTGCTCCCATAAGTGACTTGTGTTACTAGACCCAACTTTCTAGGTTGCGGTCCTAGTATCCACCAAGTCTATGTCTTTCTTTTGGACATTGTCATCTTTAGACTCTTATCCTTTCCTTGATCGTTTCCAGTCCCTAGGAACATGCTACGTACTTTGAGCCTCAGCAGATTTAACCAATAACCAAGCCACTCGATGCACCAGCCAAATCCTAGTGAACATGTTCCAATCTTTAGGCCGCTCACTCTACCATGAGTCCTAACAGATTGTTCGGTAACCTTAAGTCCTTTTTGGGCACTAAGGTTTATGATTCCTTAACCAGCCACAGTCTTTCCCAGCTTGGCCAAATTGTGGTCATAGTCTCTAACAGACTAAAACGCCTCAACTTGACTTATGTCCATCACCGGACTTTATCATATTTCGATCCTGGTCCATTCAGGACATGATCATATTCCGGTCCTGATCCACTCAAGGACTCGGCCGTGCATCGCGACCATAGGTCCATCTCCAAGTAGGTCGTGTCCTGATCCTCGTCCCTCACCAGACTTGATCATATTGCTGTTCTGGTCCACTCCGAGACTCAACCGTCTCACCCTAACCATAGGTCCCTCTCCGACTTGGTTGTAATGCGATCTTTGTCCCTCACTGCACTCGATTGTATTTAACCCAACCCTAGGTCAATCTCTGACTTGGTTGTACTGTGATCCTCGTCCCTCACTGGACTTGATCTCATTCGGACTCATTTGAGTATGCCAACCCTTGTCCCTCCCTGGACGGTTGCACACCAAACCTGGTCCTCAATTGCTCGGTCATCTCGGCAAGAGCCATTCTTTAGGGACTTTTGGATCGTGGGGCCGTCCCTGGTCCAGTTCTATTATGAATGGGTTCAAACTATTAGGGGGAATGCCCTGTAGTGACCTAAACACATCATGGAACTCTCGGACCAGCGGTATTCCGTCCGAGTCACCACCCCCTACGACCTACTTAGTGGCGATTGTGGCCAGATAAGCTTCACAACCGTTCCTCAGCATCCTGTCAACATGGTTGCTGACACCACCAAGCATCCAGAGATCGGATGTATACCTTGAAACCTGATCGGAGATCCACACCCACTCTCAAACTGCAGGCGCTCGCGGTGACAGTCAAGAGTGGCCTGATTCTTTCCAAGCCTGTCCATACCTAATATCACCTCGTGATTCTTTAGGTGGACTACCACAAGATCCACAGGCATGGCCCTGTATTGGATCACCACTGGGATGTCCTGAATCACCCCTAGTGAACTCATAACCTGCACACCGGCCGCGTTCACTACTCAAGGACAATGCCCCATTCCCAACTGGAACTACCACAAGATCCACAGGCATGACCCTGTCTTGGATCACCACAGGAATGTCCCGAATCACCCCTAGTGAACTCATAACTTTCCCACCGGCTTCGTTCACTACCCCAGGAAAATTCCCGGTTCCCAACTGGAACAACCCCTTTCCGAGCATCCCTGGACTCACCAAACTATGTGTAGCTCCAGTATCGAAAAGTACGTGTGTTTCCACACCACCGATCATTAAGTACTTATATGAGTAGGATTTTTGGTTTGATAACACATTTGGAAAACGTCCCATACCATTCTCCAAAGTATCACACTTTTGTGACAATCCCTACAATTCACAAAAGTGTTTATAGAATACCTCAAACCTCATCATACTAAGGTACTTAACATCGTCTTTCCAGTCCCTCTTGGAATTGACCCATCCCATTCACTTAATCTTAAGGAATCCTACCTTGGCTTACACAAAAGTCCAAGCTGATCCATCTGATCACAAGCCCACTCATATGCTCACTTGTTTTGAACGGCCACCAAGGAATAACACTAACCCCCAAGAGAGTGATGCACCTTCTTTCAGCCTAAGTCACTCTCTGGTCCATGTTACTTCCCTTGTCCAGGTCGCCCATACAAAGATCTTGCATAGCATCCATCCCTCCAACCCGTCTATTGCTTCTAAATAACAAGATCGGCCAACCTTCTGCTTTAGGATCTTGCCCTTGGAGAGTACATCTTGGCTAAGCCGGTTCACTTTGGTATCATGCCGGTTCACAAGCATGATACCCTGACTTACCTCAACTCTCACTTGGCTCACCCCAGTAAGGAACCATGGTCATCTTAGCTTTCAGAAATAATTTTGGATATAGATATATAAGTTTGACAAGCGAGTTGAGCTGAAGTTACAAACCAATCAGCTCCTCCACTCATCTGTCTCAAAAGGATCCACACTACCCGAGAAATGCTTAGTTTACATCCGAGCTATGTGCTCCAGCACACTCAGGTAGTCCACTTTCCGAGCTGCCCTAGCTTGTGGATCGATCTCAACCACGTCAGCTACTGGCACATCTAGAACACTGGCTGCCGAAGCAGCTGTCCGATCCACCGGTTAGTCCTTCCATTTCTTGCAACAATGTTCGGTAGGGCAGTCTGTACAGTCGTTGGTCCGTCCAGGCAGTACGGATGGTTGATCGTATCAGCCTTTCAGTACGTATGGGTCATTTTCATGAACTGATGGGACCAGTCTGGACAGTCCATGGTCCGTTGAGTTAAATACTTCCATTCAGTACGAATAAGACTGATCATATCAGCCTATCAGTACGTGTGGGTCAATTTTTCATGGCCTGATGGACTAGTCTGGATAGTCCTTAGTCCAACCAGGCAGTACAGATGGCTGATCGTATCAGCCTATCAGTACATATGGGTCATTTTTCATGTACTGATGGGACCAGTCCGGACAGTCCATGGTCTTTTGAGTTAAATCCTTCCATTCAATACAGCTAAGGCTGATCATATCAGCCTATCAGTACGTATGGGTCGATTTTTCATGTACTGATGGGACCAGTCCCGACAGTCTATGGTCTTTTAAGTTAAATCCTTCCATATAGTATGGTTAATGCTGATCATATCAGCCTATCAGTATGTATGGGTCGATTTTTCATGGCCTGATGGACCAGTCTGGACTGTCCTTGGTCCATCTAGGCAGTATGGATGGCTGATCGTACCAGCCTATCAGTACGTATGCGTCATTTTTCATGTACTGATGGGACCAGTCTGGACAGTCCATGGTCCGTGGAGTTAAATCCTTCCATTCAGTACCGATAAGGCTGATCATATCAGCCTATCAGTACATGTGGGTCGATTTATCATGGCCTGATGGACCAGTCTTGACAGTTGTTGGTCCTTCCAGACAATACAGATGTTTGATCGTATACGCCTTTCAGTACGTATGGGTCATTTTTCATGTACTGATGGGACCAGTTTGAACAGTCCATGGTCCGTTGAGTTAAATACTTCCATTCAGTACGGATAAGGCTGATCATATCAGCCTATCAGTACGTGTTGGTCAATTTTTCATGGCCTGATGGACTAGTCTGGACAGTTCTTAGTCCAACCAGGCAGTACGGATGGCTGCTCTTATCAGCCTATCAGTTTGATGGGTCATTTTTCATATACTAATGGGACCAGTCCAAACTATCCATGGTCCGTTGAATTAAATCCTTCCATTCAGTATGGATAACGCTGATCATATAAGCCTATAAGTACTTATGGGTCGATTTTTCATGGTCGGATTGACCAGTCTGGACAGTCCTTGGTCCTTCTAGGCTGTACAGATGGCTAATCGTATCAGTCTATCAGTACGTATGGTCATTTTCCATGTACTGATGGGACCAGTCCTTACAGTCTATGGTCTTTTGAGTTAAACCCTTCCATATAGTATGGTTAAGGCTGATCATATCAGCCTATCAGTACGTATGGGTCGATTTTTCATGGCCTGATGGACAAGTCTGGACAGTCGTTGGTCCATGTAGGCAGTATGGATGGCTGATCGTATCAGCCTATCAGTACGTATGCGTCATCTTTCATTTACTGATGGGACCAGTCTGGACATTCCATGGTCTGTGGAGTTAAATCCTTCCATTCAGTACGGATAAGGCTGATCATACCAGCCTATCAGTACCTGTGGGTCGATTTATCATGGCCTGATGGACCAATCTGGAGAGTTGTTGGTCCTTCCAGACAGTACAGATGGTTGATCGTATCAGCCTTTCAGTACGTATGGGTCATTTTTCATGTATTGATGGGACCAGTCTGGACAATCCATGGTCCGTTGAGTTAAATCCTCCCATTCAGTATGTATAAGGCTGATCATATCAGCCTATCAGTATGTGTGGGTCGATTTTTCATTGTCTGAATGACCAGTCTGGCCAGTCCTTGGTCCTTCTAGGCAGTACGGACGGCTGATCGTATCAGCCTATCAGTACATATGGTTCATTTTTCATGTACTGATGGGGCCAGTCTGGACAGTCCATGGTCCGTTGAGTTAAATCATTCCTTTCAGTATGGATAAGGCTGATCATATCAGCCTATCAGTACGTGTGGGTGGATTTTTCATCGCCTGAATGACTAGTCTGGACAGTCCTTGGTCCTTCCAGGCAGTACACACGGCTGATCGTATCAGCCTATCAGTACATATGGTTCATTTTTCATCTACTGATGGGGCCAATCTGGACAGTCCATGGTCTGTTGAGTAAAATCCTTCCATTCAGTACTGATAAGGCTGATCATATCAGCCTATCAGTACGTGTGGGTCGATTTTTCATCGCCTGATTGACCAGTCTGGACAGTCCTTGGTCCTTCCAGGCAGTATGGACGGCTGATCGTATCAACCTATCAGTACATATGGTTCATTTTTCATGTACTGATGGGGCCAGTCTGGAAAGTCCATGGTCCGTTGAGTTAAATCCCTCCATTCAGTATGGTTAAGGCTGATCATATCAGCCTATAAGTACGTATGGGTAATTTTTCATGGCCTGATGGACCAGTCTGGACAGTCCTTGGTCCTTCCAGGTAGTACGGATGGATGATCATATCAGCCTATCAGTACGTATGGGTCATTTTTCATGTATTGATGGGACAAGTCTGGATAATCCATGGTCCGTTGAGTTAAATCCTTCCATTCAGTATGGATAAGACTGGTCATATCAGCCTATCAGTACGTGTGGATCGATTTTTCATCGCCTGAATGACCAGTGTGGACAGTCCTTGGTCCTTCCAGGCAGTACGGACGGCTGATCGTATCAGCCTATCAGTACATATGGTTCATTTTTCATGTACTGATGGGGCCAGTCTTGACAGTCCATGGTCCGTTGAGTTAAATACTTCCATTTAGTATGGATAAGGCTGATCATATCAGCCTATCAGTACGTGTGGGTCGATTTTTCATCGCCTGAATGACTAGTTTGGACAGTCCTTGGTCCTTCCAGGCAGTACACACGGCTGATCGTATCAGTCTATAAGTACATATGGTTCATTTTTCATCTATTGATGGGGCCAATCTGGACAGTCCATGGTCCGTTGAGTTAAATCCTTCCATTCAGTACGGATAAGGCTGATCATATCAGCCTATCAGTACGTGTGGGTCGATTTTTCATCGCCTGAATGACCAGTCTGGACAGTCCTTGGTCCTTCCAGGCAGTACGGACGGCTGATCATATCAACCTATCAGTACATATGGTTCATTTTTCATGTACTGATGGGGCCAGTCTGGACTGTCCATGGTCCGTTGAGTTAAATCCTTCCATTCAGTATTGTTAAGGCTGATCATATCAGCCTATAAGTATGTATGGGTCAGTTTTCATGTATTGATGGGACCAGTCTGGACAATCCATGGTCCGTTGAGTTAAATCCTTCCATTCAGTATGGATAAGGCTGATCATATCAGCCTATCAGTACGTGTGGGTCGATTTTTCATCGCCTGAATGATCAGTGTGGACAGTCCTTGGTCCTTCCAGGCAGTACGGACGGCTGATCGTATCAGCCTATGAGTACATATCATTCATTTTTCATGTACTGATGGGGCCAGTCTGGACAGTCCATGGTCCGTTGAGTTAAAACCTTCCATTCAGTATGGATAAGGCTGATCATATCTGCCTATCAGTACGTGTGGGTCGATTTTTCATCGCCTGAATGACCAGTGTGGACAGTCCTTGCTACTTCCACACAGTACGGACGGCTGATCGTATCAGCCTATCAGTACATATGGTTCATTT
>MU105704.1:140193-152232 GCA_012274485.2 Sinapis alba | reverse complement strand
GATCGTATCAGCCTATCAGTACATATGGTCATTTTTCATGTACTGATGGGACCAGTCCAGACAGTCCATGGTCTTTTGAGTTAAATCCTTTCATTGAGTACGGTTAAGGCTGATCATATCAGCCTATCAGTACGTATGGGTCAATTTTTCTTGGCCTGATGGACCAGTCTGGACAGTCCTTGGCTCCTCTAGGAACTATGGATGGCTGATCGTATCAGCCTATCAGTAAGTATGGGTCATTTTTCATGTACTGATGGGACCAGTCTGGACAGTCCATGGTCCGTGGAATTAAATCCTTCCATGTAGCACGGATAACGCTGATCATATTAGCCTATCAGTACATGTGGGTCGATTTTTCATGGCCTGATGGACCAGTTTGTACAGTCGTTGGTCCTTCCAGGCAGTACGGATGGTTGGTCGTATCAGCCTTTCAGTACCTATGGGTCATTTTTCATGAACTGATTGGACCAGTCTGAACAGTCCATGGTCCGTTGAGTTAAATACTTCCATTCAGTACGAATAAGACTGATCATATCAGCCTATCAGTACTTGTGGGTCGATTTTTCATGGCCTGATGGACTAGTCTGGACAGTCCTTAGTCCAACCAGGCAGTACAGATGGCTGATCGTATCAGCCTATCAGTACATATGGGTCATTTTTCATGTACTTATGGGACCAGCCCGGACAGTCCATGGTCTTTTGAGTAAAATCCTTCCATTCAATACAGTTAAGGCTGATCATATCAGCCTATCAGTACGTATGGGTCGATTTTTCATGTACTGATGGGACCAGTCCTGACAGTCTATGGTCTTTTGAGTTAAATCTTTCCATATAGTATGGTTAATGCTGATCATATCAGCCTATCAGTATGTATGGGTCGATTTTTCATGGCCTGATGGACCAGTCTGGACAGTCCTTGGTCCATCTAGGCAGTATGGATGGCTGATCGTACCAGCCTATCAGTACGTATGCGTCATTTTTCATGTACTGATGGGACCAGTCTGGACAGTCCATGGTCCGTGGAGTTAAATCCTTCCATTCAGTACGGATAAGGCTGATCATATCAGCCTATCAGTACCTGTGGGTCGATTTATCATGGCCTGATGGACCAGTCTTGACAATTGTTGGTCCTTCCAGACAGTACAGATGTTTGATCGTATCAGCCTTTCAGTATGTATGGGTCATTTTTCATGTACTGCTGGGACCAGTTTGAACAGTCCATGATCCGTTGAGTTAAATACTTTCATTCAGTACGGATAAGGCTGATCATATCAGCCTATCAGTACGTGTGCTTTACATGGCCTGATGGACTAGTCTGGACAGTCACTGGTGCAACCAGGCAGTACGGATGGCCGATCGTATCAGCCTATCAGTACGTATGGGTCATTTTTCATGTACTGATGGGACCAGAATGGTAAATCCATGGTCCGTGGAGTTAAATCCTTCAATTCAGTACGGATAAGGCTGATCATATCAGCCTATCAGTACGTGTGGGTTGATTTTTCATGGCATGATGGACAAGTCTAGACAGTCGTTGGTCCTTCAAGGCAGTATGGTTAGTTGATCGTATACGCCTTTCAGTACGTATGGGTTATTTTTCATGTACTGATGGGACCAGTCTGAACAGTCCATTGTCTTTTGAGTTAAATCCTTCCATTCAGTACGGTTAAGGCTGATCATATCAGCCTATCAGTACGTGTGGGTCAATTTTTCATGGCCTGATGGACTAGTGTGGACAGTAATTGGTCCAACCAGGCAGTACGGATGGCTGATCGTATCAGCCTATCAGTACGCATGGGTCATTTTTCATGTACTGATGGGACCAGAATGGACAGTCCATGGTCCGTGGAGTTAAATCCTTCCATTCAGTACGGATAAGGCTGATCATATCAGCCTTTCAGTACGTGTGGGTCAATTTTTCATGGCCTGATGGACCAGTCTAGACAGTCGTTGGTCCTTCCAGGCAGGATGGATGGTTGATCGTGTAAGCCTTTCAGTACGTATTGGTCATTTTTCATGTACTTATGGGACCAGTCCGAACAGTCCATGGTCTTTTGAGTTAAATACTTCCATTCAGTACGGTTAAGGCTGATCATATCAGCCTATGAGTACGTGTGGGTCAATTTTTCATGGCCTGATGGACTAGTCTGGACAGTCATTGGTCCAACCAGGCAGTACGGATGGCTGATCGTATCAGTCTATCAGTACGTTCATTTTTCATGTACTGATGGGACCAGAATGGACAGTCCATGGTCCGTGGAGTTAAATCCTTCCATTCAGTACGGATAAGGCTGATCATATCAGCCTATCAGTAAGTGTGGGTCGATTTTTCATGGCCTGATGGACCAGTCTAGACAGTCGTTGGTCCTTCCAGGCAGTATGGATGGTTGATCGTATACGCCTTTTAGTACGTATGGGTCATTTTTCAGGTACTGATGGGACCAGTCTTAACAGTCCATGGTCTTTTGAGTTAAATACTTCCATTCAGTACGGTTAAGGCTGATCATATCAGCCTATCAGTACGTGTGGGTCAATTTTTCATGGCCTGATGGACTAGTCTGGACAGTCATTGGTCCAACCAGGCAGTGCAGATGGCTGATCGTATCAGCCTATCAGTACTTATGTGTCATTTTTCATGTACTGATGGGACAAGAATAGACAGTCCATGGTCCGTGGAGTTAAATCCTTCCATTCAGTACAGATAAGGCTGATCATATCAGCCTATCAGTACGTGTGGGTCAATTTTTCATGGCCTTATGGACCAGTCTAGACAGTCGTTGGTCCTTCCAGGCAGTATGGATGGTTGATCGTATAAGCCTTTCAGTACGTATGGGTCCTTTTTCATGTACTGATGGGACCAGTTTGAACAGTCCATGGTCTTTTGAGTTAAATACTTCCATTCAGTACGGTTAAGGCTGATCATATTAGCCTATCAGTACGTGTGGGTCAATTTTTCATGGCCTGATGAACTAGTCTGGACAGTCATTGGTCCAACCAGGCAGTACGGATGGCTGATCGTATCAGCCTATCAGTACGTATGGGTCATTTTTCATGTACTGATGGGACCAGAATGGACAGTCCATGGTCCGTGGAGTTAAATCCTTCCATTCAGTATGGATAAGGCTGATCATATCAGCCTATCAGTACGCGTGGGTCGATTTTTCATGGCCTGATGGACCAGTCTAGACAGTCGTTGGTCATTCGAGGCAGTATGGATGGTTGATCGTATACGCCTTTCAGTACGTATGGGTCATTTTTCATGTACTGATGGGACCAGTCTGAACAGTCCATGGTCTTTTGAGTTATATCCTTCCATCTAGTACGGTTAAGGCTGATCATATCAGCTTATTAGTACGTATGGGTCATTTTTCATGGCCTGATGGACTAGTTTGGACAGTCATTGGTCCAACCAGGCAGTATGGATGGCTGATCGTGTAAGACCCAAACCCGGCCGTCTAGGCCACGGTCGATGCCTCACGTTGCTCGGTCCACATACTGACCGAACCTCTCAAGTTTTCAACCTTTCCTTTTAAAGTTTGCCCTTAAGGCGAAGGTTTACTTAGCTCTTCTGAATATGGCTCCCATAAGTGACTTGTGTTACCGGACCCAACTTTCTAGGTAGCGGTCCTAGTATCCACCAAGTTTATGTCTTTCTTTTGGACATTGTCATCTTTAGACTCTTATCCATTCCTTGATCGTAGTCAATGACTAGATTGTTTCCAGTCCCTAGGAACATGCTACGTACTTTGAGCCTCAGCAGATTTAACCAATCTCCAAGCCACTTGATACACCAGCCAAATCCTAGTGAACATGTTCCAATCTTTAGGCCACTCACTCTACCATGAGTCCTAACAGATTGTTCTGTAACCTTAAGTCCTTCCCGGGCACTAAGGTTTATGATTCCTTAACCAGCCACAGCATTTCCCAGCTTGGCCAAATTGTGGTCTTAGTCTCTAACAGACTAAACCGCCTCAACTTGACTTCTGTCCATCACCGGACTTTGTCATATTTCGATCCTGGTCCATTCAGGACATGATCATATTCCGGTACTGATCCACTCAAGGACTTGGCCGTGCATCCCGACCATAGGTCCATCTCCGAGTAGGTCGTGTCCTGATCCTCGTCCCTCACCGGACTCAACCGTCTCACCCTAACCATAGGTCCCTCTCCGACTTGGTTGTAATGCGATCTTTGTCCCTCACTGGACTCAATCGTATTTAACCCAACCCTAGGTCAATCTCCGACTTGGTTGTACTGTGATCCTCGTCCCTCACTGGACTTGATCTCATTCAGACTCATTTGAGTATGCCAACCCTTGTGCCTCCCTGGACGGTTGCACACCAAACCTGGTCCTCAATTGCTCGGCCATCTCGGCAAGAGCCATTCTGTAAAGAATTTTGGATCATGGGGCCGTCCCTGGTCCAGTTCTAATATGAATGGGTTCAAACTATCAGGGGGAATGCCCTGTAGTGACCTAAACACATCATGGAACTCTCGAACCAGTGGTATTCCCTCTGGGTCACCGCCCCCTACGACCTCCTTAGTGGCGATTGTGGCCATATAAGCTTCACAACCGTTCCTCAGCATCCTCTCAACATGGATTGCTGACACCACCAAGCATCCAGAGATCGGACGTATACCTTGGAACCTGATCGGAGATCCACACCCACTCTCAAACTGCAGGCGCTCCCGATGACAGTCAAGAGTGGCCCGGTTCTTTCCAAGCCTGTCCATACCTAATATCACCTCGTGATTCTTTAGGTGGACTACCACAAGATCCACAAGCATGGCCCTGTATTGGATCACAACTGGGATTTCCTGAATCACCCCTAGTGAACTCATAACCTGCACACCGGCCGCATTCACTACCCCAGGACAATGCCCCATTCCCAACTGGAACTACCACAAGATCCACAGGCATGACCCTGTCTTGGATCACCACTGGAATGTCCTGAATCACCCCTAGTGAACTCATAACTTGCCCACCCGCCGCGTTCACTACCCCAGGACAATTCTCTGTTCCCAACTGGAACAACCCCTTTCCGAGCATCCATGGACTCAGCAAACTATATGTAGCTCCAGTATCAAAAAGTACATGTGTTTCCACACCACCGATCATTAAGTACTTAGATGAGTAGGATTTTTGGTTTGATCACACATTTGGAAAACGACCCATACCATTCTCCAAAGTATCACACATTTGTGAACAATCCCTACAATTCACAAAAGTGTTTATAGTATACCTCAAACCTCATCATACTAAGGTACTTAACATCGTCTTTCCAGTCCCTCTTGGAATTGACCCATTCCATTCACTTAATCTTAAGGAATCCTACCTTGGCTTACACAAAGTCCAAGCTGATCCATCTGATCACAAGCCCACTCATGTACTAGCCGTGTAGCGTCTCCCTTAGACCAACATGAACACTGCATATGCTTATTTGTTTTGAACAGCCACCAAGGAATAACACTAACCCCCAAGGGAGTGCTGCACGTTTTGTTTCAGCCTAAGTCACTCTCTGGTCCATGTTAATTCCCTTGTCCAGGTCGCCCATACAAATATCTTGCATAGCGTCCATCCCTCCAACCTGTCTATTACTTCTAAATAACTAGATCGGCCAACCTTCTGCTTTAGGATCTTGCCCTTGGAGAGTACATCTTGGCTAAGCCGGTTCACTTTGGAACTTCCCCGTTCACAAGCATGATACCCTGACTTACCTCAACTCTCACTTGGCTCACCCCAGTAAGGAACCATGGTCATCTTAGCTTTCAGAAATAATTTCGGTTATAGATATATAAGTTTGAGAAGCGAGTTGAGCTGAAGTTACAAACCAATCAGCTCCTCCACTCATCTGTCTCAAAAGGATCCACACTACCTGAGAAATGCTTAGTTCCCATCCGAGCTATGTGCTCCAGCACACTCAGGTAGTCCACTTTCCGAGCTGCCCTAGCTTGTGGATCGATCTCAACCATGTCAGCTACTGGCACAGCTAGACCACTGGCTTCCGAAGCAGCTGTCCGATCCACCGGTTAGTCCTTCCATTGCTTCCAACAATGTTCGGATCAGGCAGGTTCCCAATGTGAGAGGATTCAGCTTCCCTCTCTAGTTCTTATTTCAGCTGCAACTCAGCTCCTACCACCCGAACCTCAGTAGGATCGAGTTGACTTAAAGGAAATCCAGATTCATTGTTAACCTTCTCCAGCTGAGTCAGCAACAAAACTGGTGGATTAACCCCATCAGCATCCACTTGTCCGGATATGTGGGTGAACAACCACAACCCAACCATCCTAGAATCAACCTGGCTCTGATACCAACTTGTAAGACCCGAACCCGGCCGTGTAGGCCACGGTCGATGCCTCACGTTGGTCGGTCCACATACTGACCGAACCTCTCAATTTTTCAACCTTTCCTTTTAAAGTTTGCCCTTAAGGCGAAGGTTTACTTAGCTCTTAGTTAAAGACTACCTTAGTGATTCCCTAGCTTAGATCCTTTTAATTTATGCACAGCGAAATATTCTCTACTTAACCAATGAACTAACTCCAATCTAATACTTTTCCGGTCGAATCACCTCAACTAATGGTTAGTACACTCAACTACCAGCTAGCTCAAAGGTCGATCCTACCTAAACCAAGTCATACCAGTTACGAGGTTCCATTCCCCTAACCATTCTATCTAGATCTAAGCAAACAATTGCTAGATCTTACCTTTGCCACATCCACGGAGCTTGTTAGCTCGTCGGTCTCATCTGGCTTAGCTGTTTAGCTAGCTCATCCAGCTAGCTGAGCTGAATCACTTCACCTGAGGTTCCATCTCTTCCAGATGATCGAGCTGCGAGGTAGCTTCACCCAGCTCCACGTCCACTCATCCATCTTCCCCTTGGTACTTAGTCATTCAGCCAACCATCCCCACTGACCAAGTACCTTTGGAAAGTCTTCATCTACAAAAACGACCTCAAGCAAATATGCTCCAAAAATTAATTAAAATTCATGAAAACTCCTTGTACTTCCCCACTAATAGATCCCCATAATCAGAATCCAATGAATCGACCCAGACCATATGGATTCTGATCATGATCAGTCCATTCAGTCAAAATTGACATCATCAAATCAATTCCTAAAAACTAATTAAAATTCATGATAATTCATGATAAATTACCACTAAGATATTACCAAAATGGTTTCCTCAAATTCGGCCTAGATCATATAGATCTCGGCCATGATCAGTCCGGCCAAGGGCCAAGGACTATGTTCCTGAACCGGCCAAGGCCTTGGTTCAGTTCCTCCATGTCTTAGCAGTATGCTCCCCTTGGAGTAAAGTCCTCTCATGGACTAATAATTCCCATCATATCCCAAGTCAATCAACCAACCACCCCACATGACTCAGAACTGATGAGTCTTCACACTTACCTAACCGGCCATGGAACCATGTCCCAATGGAACCGATTAATCTTGCTCTTACAACCGGTGCATCCTTTGATCAATCATATCAGACACCTTGATCCATAATCGATGGATCAGTTTGTCTATCCTTGCCCATGATCAGATCACACACGGCCTTCCTTGTATAAACACACCGGCTCCATACTTGGGGTCCATGCCCACAAGTACTAGCCTGGCTCATCTCCTCTGCTTGCTGTTGGTTCCAAACGAATTGAACCTTGCACTCCCCCATGGTTCCCCTTATACTAGGACTCCCACGTGACTCATCAATGGGCCGGATCAATGGTTCACACCCTGATCAAACCCAACACAATCCATGATCCATCATGGATCACTATCCAATGAATATCATCTAACTATCATCCCACATGGATGAGTTAGATCAGCAATGATCCGACCCTTCTATCAGGGTCATGTATCCTTAGTTTACATCACAATATATTGTCTTCAATGGGCGTGCCATACCTGGCCTTAACCACGCAACAAGAGACAGCAATATAACTAGAAAGTAATCATAAACATGTTACCTTATCAATGATGTTTGTAGATCTTTTGTCATCCCCTATCAAGTGCGGCCTTGCTCTTCCAGAGAACACCTCCATCAAGTCTTATCACATACCTCCAGTATTGATAAGATCCAATCAAGGGTCGCACCAAAGGTCCCATCCATGGAACTCCCATGAAACCAGTTTCTGCACTGCATCCGCCTTCAAGGCTGTCTTGGCCTTTGAGAGTGGAGTACGGCCCTCTCCCTTCTCTCCTTACCATTTACGTGTGTTCCCAGGACACAGAGTAAGCCTAGGACGTGTTCATACATGATCAAATACCACTCAAGGGTCGTGCATCACTTCCCCCTTTGTTGCCCATGAAACTGCCTTTCTACACACATCTGCCTTCAAGGCTGTCTCAGCCATTGGAATTGAATTCCGGTCTTCTATCTTCTCTCCTGTCTATTTGCGTGTGTTTTATGGATAAAAAAGGAATCCCTGGCGTTCCTGACAACCCACGGCCTTCATTGAATAATCTTCCTTACCGGATTCACCCAAACAAGCAATATCAGCCTTGTTATGGGCTGATCTCTCTTTCCCTTTCTCCTCTTCTCTCTCTGGAGTGTTCTCTGTGTCTCCTATGAATAATGATGGCAATTTTCATGCCCAGGGTCCCATATATATAGAAGAAGGCATGGGTAACTGCCCTGGCCAAATGGGTGCCATTAGGTAGGCTAAGGGGCACCTCGTGCTCCCTTTGCACCCCATCGACCATAACTACCTCTCCTTGCACCCTTTCGCCTATATGTCCACCAGCAGTTCCTGGAGGAGTCTGGACCCTTTGCCAAGGTCCTGGAACGAGCTTATGGACTATCCAAGCCATTGTCTCAATGGCCTGACCACAAGACCCAACCGGCTGATCCAACCGTGACCCGACCTAACCCAACTGCCCAAGACCCTAACACTACTCCCAGCTGAGATGAGCTGACTGCTAGCTGCCTCAGCTGGGTGAGCTAGTCCACCAGATCCAGTGAGCTGACCTAACCTGAGTGAGCTACCTCCAAGCTCCACTTAGCTGGTTGAGCTTCATCCGGATCTTATCCAGCTACCGGATTACTTGTCCAGCTCCCTTCAGCTTACCTCTTCCTTGTTTTTGTTAAGTCTCAGCTCCCTGAATCCCTTGACATTACTTCAAGGCCATGACACACTTGTCTTTAGGTCACATGACCTGATTAGTGAGTCTCCTATCCCCATGGACGATCCTAACGATCATATCCCGGATCGGGGACATGACAGATCGTATCAGCCTATCAGTACGTATGGGTCATTTTTCATGTACTGATGGGACCAGTCTGGACAGTCCATGGTCCGTGGAGTTAAACCCTTCCATTAAAGTACGGATAAGGGTGCTTATATCAGCCTATCATAACCTGTGGGTCGATTTTTCCTGGCCTGATGGACCAGTCTGAACAGTCATTGGTCCTTCCAGGCATTACGGATGGCTGATCGTATCAGCCTATCAGTACGTATGGTAATTTTTCATGTACTGATGGGACCAGTCCGGACAGTCCATGGTCTTCTGAGTTAAATTCTTCCATTCAGTACGGTTAAGGCTGATCATATCAGCCTATCAGTACGTGTGGGTCAATTTTTCATGGCCTGATGGACTAGTCTGGACAGTCATTGGTCCAACCAGGCAGTATGGATGGCTGATCGTATCAACCTATCAGTACGTATGGGTCATTTTTCATGTACTGATGGGACCAGAATGGACAGTCCATGGTCCGTGAACTTAAATCGTTCCATTCAGTACGGATAAGGCTGATAATATCAGCCTATCAGTAAGTGTGGGTTGATTTTTCATGGCCTGATGGACCAGTCTAGACAGTCGTTGGTCCTTCCAGGCAGTATGGATGGTTGATCGTTTACGCCTTTCAGTACGTATGGGTCATTTTTCATGTACTGATGGGACCAGTCTGAACAGTCCATGGTCCGTGGAGTTAAACCCTTCCATTAAAGTACGGATAAGGCTGCTCATATCAGCCTATCAAAACTTGTGGGTCGATTTTTCTTGGCCTGATGGACCAGTCTGAACAGACGTTGGTCCTTCCAGGCAGTATGGATGGCTGATTGTATCAGCCTTTCAGTACATATGGGTCATTTTTCATGTACTGATGGGAACAGTCTGAACAGTCCATGGTCCATTGAGTTAAATACTTCCATTCAGTACGGATAAGGCTGATCATATCAGCCCATCAGTACGTGTGGGTCAATTTTTCATGGCCTGATGAACTAGTCTGGACAGTTCTTGGTCCAACCAGGCAGTACGGGTGGCTGATCGTATCAGCCTATCAGTACGTATGGGTCATTTTCATGTACTGGTGGCACCAGAATTGACAGTCCATAGTCCGTTGAGTTAAATCCTTTAATTTAGTACGGATAAGGCTGATCATATCATCCTATCAATACATGTGGGTAGATTTTTCATGGCCTGATGGACCAATTTGGACAGTCCTTTATCCATCCAGGCTGTACGGATGGCTGATCGTATCAGTCATCAGTACATATGGTCATTTTTCATGTACTGATGAGACCAGTCCAGACAGTCCATGGTCTTTTGAGTTAAATCCTTCCATTTAGTATGGTTAAGGATGATCATATCAGCCTATCAGTACGTATGGGTCCATTTTTCATGGCCTGATGGACCAGTCTTGACAGTCCTTGGGCCTTCCAGGCAGTACGGATGGCTGATCGTATCAGCCTATCAGTACGTATGGGTCATTTTTCATTTACTGATCGGACCAGTCCGGACAGTCCATGGTCCGTTGAGCTAAATCCTTCCATTCAGTATGGAAAAGGCTGATCATATCAGCCTATTACTACGTATGGGTCGATTTTTCATGGCCTTATGGATCAGTCTGGACAGTCCTTGGTCTATCCAGGCAGTACGGATGTCTAATTGTATCAGTCTATCAGTACGTATGCGTCATTTTTCATGTACTGATGGGACCAGTCTGGACAGTCCATGGTCCGTGGAGTTAAATCCTTCCATTCAGTACGGATAAGGCTGATCATATCAGCCTATAAGTACCTGTGGGTCAATTTATCATGGCCTGATGGACCAGTCTGGACATTCATTGGTCCTTCCAGACAGTACATATGGTTGATCGTATCAGCCTTTCAGTACGTATGGGTGATTTTTCATGTACTGATGGGACCACTCCGAACAGTCCATGGTCCGTTGAGTTAAATACTTACATTCAGTACGGATAAGGCTGATCATATCAGCCTATCAGTACCTGTGGGTCGATTTTTTATGGCCTGATGGACTAGTCTAGATAGTCGTTAGTTCAACCAGGCGGTACGGATGGCTGATCGTATTAGCCTATCAACACGTATGGGTCATTTTTCATGTACTAATGGGACCAGTCCGGACAATCCATGGTCCGTTGAATTAAATCCTTCCATTCAGTATGGATAAGACTGATCGTATCAGCCTATCAGTACGTATGGGTCATTTTTCATGTACTGATGGGACCAGAATGGACAGTCTATAGTCCGTTGAGTTAAATCCTTCAATTTAGTATGGATAACGCTGATCATATCATCCTATCAGTACATGTGGGTAGATTTTTCATTGCCTGATGGACCAGTTTGGACAGTCGTTAGTCCATCCAAGCTGTACGGATGGCTGATCGTATAAGTCATCAGTATGTATGGGTAATTTTTCATGTAAAGGTGGGACCAGTCTGGACAGTCCATGGTCCATTGAGCTAAATCCTTCCATTCAGTACGGATAATGATGATCATATCAGCCTATCAGTACGTGTGGGTCTATTTTTCATGGCCTGATGGACTAGTCTGGACAGTCCTTGGTCCAACGAGGTAGTACGTATGGTTGTCGTATCAGCCTATCAGTATGTATGGGTCATTTTTCATGTATTGATGGAACCAGTCTTAACAGTCCATGGTCCGTTGAGTTAAATACTTCAATTCAGTACGGATAAGGCTGATCATATCAGCCTATCAGTACGTATGGGTCAATTTTTCATGGTCTGATAGACCAGTTTGGACAGTCCTTGGTCCTTCCAGGCAGTACAGATGGCTAATC
>MU105704.1:71840-137982 GCA_012274485.2 Sinapis alba | reverse complement strand
GATAAGGCTGATCATATCAGCCTATCAGTACCTGTGGGTCGATTTTTCATGGCCTGATGGACCAGTCTGGAAAGTCGTTGGTCCTTCCAGGCAGTACGGATGGTTGATCATATCAGCCTTTCAGTACGTATGGGTCATTTTTCATGTACTGATGGGACCAGTCTGGACAATCCATGGTCCGTGGAGTTAAATCCTTCCATTCAGTATGGATAAGGTTGATCATAGAAACCTATAAGTACTTATGGGTCGATTTTCATGGTCGGATTAACCAGTCTGGACAGTCCTTCGTCCTTCCAAGTTGTATAGATGGCTGATCGTATCATCCTATCAGTACGTAAGGTAATTTTTCATGTACTGATGGGACCAGTCCAGACAGTCCATGGTCTTTTGAGTTAAATGCTTCCATTCAGTATGGTTAAGGCTGATCATATCAGTCTATCAGTACGTATGGGTCAATTTTTCAAGGCCTGATGGACCAGTCTGGACAGTCTTCGGTCCATCTAGGTAGTATGGATGGCTGATCGTACCAACCTATCAATACGTATGCATCATTTTTCATGTATTGATGGGACCAGTCTGGACAGTCCATGGTCCGTGGAGTTAAATCCTTCCGTTCAGTATGGATAAGGTTGATCATATAAACCTATAAGTACTTATGGGTCGATTTTTCATGGTCGGATTAACCAGTTTGGACAGTCCTTGGTCCTTCCAGGTTGTACAGATGGCTGATCGTATCAGCCTATCAGTACGTAAGGTAATTTTTCATGTACAGATGGGACTAGTCCAGACAGTCCATGGTCTTTTGAGTTAAATCCTTCCATTCAGTATGTTTAAGGGTGATCATATCAGCCTATCAGTACGTATGGGTCGATTTTTCATGGCCTGATGGACCAGTCAGGACAGTCCTTGGTCCATCTAGGCAGTATAGATGCCTTATCGTATCAGCCTATCAGTACGTATGCGTCATTTTTCATGTATTGATGGGACCAGTCTGGACAGTCCATGCTCTGTGGAGTTAAATCCTTTTATTCAGTACGGATAAGGCTGATCATATCAGCCTATCATTACATGTGGGACGATTTTACATGGCCTAATGTACCAGTCTGGAGAGTCGTTGGTCCTACCAGACAGTACGGATGGTTTATCGTATCAGCCTTTCAGTACGTCTGGGTCATTTTCATGAACTGATGGGACCAGTCCGAACAGTCCGTGGTCCGTTGAGTTAAATACTTTCATTCAGTACGGATAAGGCTGATCATATTAGCCTATCAATATGTGTGGGTCAATTTTTCATGGCCTGATGGACTAGTCTGGACAGTCCTTAGTCCAACCAGGAAGTACGGATAGTTGATCATATCAGCCTATCATTACTTATGGGTCATTTTTCATGTACTAATGGGACCAGTCCGGACAATCCATGGTCCGTTGAATTAAATTCTCCATTCAGTATGGATAAGGCTGATCATATAGGCCTATAAGTATTTATGGGTCGATTTTTCATGGTCGGATTGACCAGTCTGGACAGTCCTTGGTCCTTCCAGGCTGTACAGATGGCTGATCGTATTAGCCTATCAGCACGTATGGTCATTTTTCATGTACTGATGGGACCAGTCTGGACAGTCCATGGTCTTTTGAGTTAAATCCTTCCATTCAGTACGGTTAAGGCTTATCATATCAGCCTATCAGTACTTGTAGGTCATTTTTCATGCCCTGATGGACCAGTATTGACAGTCGTTGGTCCTTCCAGTCAGTACGGATGGTTGATCGTATCAGCCTTTCAGTACGTATGGATCATTTTTCATGTACCGATGGGACCAGTCTGAACAGTCCATGGTCAATTGAGTCAAATACTTCCATTCAGTACGGATAAGGTTGATCATATCAGCCTATCAGTATGTGTGGGTCGATTTTTCATGGCCCTCTGGACCAGTTTGGACAGTCATTGGTCCTTCCAGGCAGTACTGATGGATGATCATATCAGTCTGTATAGGTCGATTTTTCATGGCCTGATGGAACAGTCTAGACAGTTATTGGTCCATCCATGCAGTACGGATGGATGATCCTATCAGCCTATCAGTACGTATGGGTCATTTATCATGTACTGGTGGGACCAGTCCGGACAGTCCATGGTACGTTGAGTTAAATCCTTCCATTCAAGACGGATAAGGATGATCATATCAGCCTATCAGTACGTGTGCGTTGATTTTTCATGGCCTGATGGACTAGCCTGGACAGTCCTATGTCGAACCAGGCAGTACGGATGGCTGATCGTATCAGCCTATCAGTACGTATGTATCATTTTTTATGTACTAATGGGACCAGTCCGGACAATCCATGGTCTGTTGAATTAAATCCTTCCATTCAGTACGGTTAAGGCTGATCATATTAGCCTATCAATACGTATGGGTCGATTTTGTTAGGAATGATGGACCAGTATAGGCAGTATGGATGGCTGATCGTATCAGCCTATTAGTATGGGTCATTTTTTATGTACTGATGGGACAAGTCTGGACAGTCCATGATCCGTGTAGTTAAATCCTTCCATTCAGTACAGATAAGGCTGAACATATCAGCCTATCAGTACGTGTGGGTTGTTTTTTCATGTCCTGATGGAGTAGTCTGGACAGTCCTTAGTCCAACTAGGCAGTACGGATGGCTGATCTTATCAGCCTATCAGTACGTATGGGTCATTTTTCATGTATTGATGGGACCAGTCTGAACAGTCCATGGTCCGTGGAGTTAAATCCTTCCATTCAGTATGGATAAGGCTGATCATATCAGCCTCTCAGTACGTGTAGTTCGATTTTTCATGCCCTGATGGAATAGTCTGGACAGTCCTTAGTCCAACCAGGCAGTACGAATAACTGATCGTATCAGCCAATCAGTACGTATGGGTCATTTTTCATGTACTAATGGGACCAGTCTGGACAATCCATGGTCCATTGAATTAAATCCTTCCATTCAGTATGGATAAGGCTGATCATATAAGCCTNTCCAGGATCGGGTCTTACAAAGCCTATAAGTACTAATGGGTCGATTTTTCATGGTCGGGTTTACTAGTCTGGACAGTCCTTGGTCCTTCCAGGCTGTACAAATGGCTGATCATATTGGCTTATCAGTACGTATGGGTCGATTTTTCATGTACTAATGGGACCAGTCCGGACTATCCATGGTCCATTGAATTAAATCCTTCCACTCAGTACGGATAAGGCTGATCATATAAGCCTATAAGTACTTATGGGTCAATTTTTCATGGTCGGATTGACCAGTCTGGACAGTCTTTGGTCCTTCCAAGCTGTACAAATGGCTTATCGTATCAGCCTATCAGTACGTATGGCATTTTTCATGTACTGATGCGACCAGTCCAGACAGTCCATGGTCTTTTGAGTTAAATCCTTTCATTCAGTATGGTTAAGGCTGATCATATCAGCCTATCAGTATGTATGGGTCAATTTTTCATGGCCTGATGGACCAGTCTGGACAGTCCTTGGTCCATTAAGACAGTATGGATGGCTGATCGTATCAGCCTATCAGTACGTATGCGTCATTTTTCATGTATTGATGGGACCAGTCTGGACAGTCCATGGTCTGTGGAGTTAAATCCTTCCATTCAGTACAGATAAGGCTATTAATATCAGCCTATCAATACCTGTGGGTCGATTTATCATTGCCTAATGGACCAGTCTGGAACGTCGTTGGTCCTTCCAGACAGTATAGATGGTTGATCGTATCAGCCTTTCAGTACGTATGGGTCATTTTTCATGTACTGATGGGGACAGTCCGAACAGTCCATGGTTCGTTGAGTTAAAAACTTCCATTCAGTACGAATAAGGCTGATCATATCAGCCTATCAGTACGTGTGGGTCGATTTTTCATGGCCTGATGGAATAGTCTGGACAGTCCTTAGTCCAACCAGGTAGTACGGATGGCTGATCGTATCAGTCTATCAGTACGTATGGGTCATTTTTCATGTACTAATGGGGACAGTCCGGACAATCCATGGTCAATTGAATTAAATCCTTTCATTCAGTATGGATAAGGCTGATCATATAAGCCTATAAGTACTAATGGGTCGATTTTTCATGGTCGGATTTACCAGTCTGGACAGTCCTTGGTCCTTCCAGGCTGTACAAATGGCTGATCGTATTAGCCTATCAGTACGTATGGGTCGATTTTTCTTGGCCTGATGGACTAGTTTGAACAGTCCTTGGTTCATGTAGGAAGTATGGATTGCTGATCGTATCAGTCTATTAGTAAGTATGGGTCATTTTCATGTACTGATGGGACCAGTCTGGACAGTCCATGTAATACCCCTTGTATAGGGTATGAAGTCAACAAAAGTCAACCGACGCGGATCAAGCCAACCAAGTGTGGAGAAGCTATAAGAAGATGAATGGAGGTCCGGACGAATTATTTTCAAGAATGGTCAAGTAGAAACAAGAGTTGGTCAAGTAGAAACAAGAGTTGGTCAAGGAGTCATAGCTGAAGCCTTTAAACGGACAAAGCCGAGCATGGTGAACTTTTGAAGTGTGCAAATCAAGTGGGACTTTATCCAAATCATCCATATGGGATAAAAGAATACTTTTGGTCGAGTCAGAATGGATTTGGAGCGAGCCAAAGTGAAGATAGTCAATAGAGGTTCTAGAGATGTTCTAAGCTAAGGTGTGGCACCGGGTGAAGGCTGAAGAAGACTATTTTGATTCCAGGAGCATGGGATTAATTTAGGATCAACCTAGGAACCTTATTAAGGTATTTGAATACATTCCGAAGAGTTTGGTCAAGGCAAACCAGGATGGTACCAAGATGGTCCGGAGGAAGGCAGTTTTGGCCGATATGGTCAAAATGGGCTAGCCAAGAGCTAAGGAAGCCAAATCAAGATGTACAAACATGGTCAAGGAGTTCAAAGGAATGTTTTGTTGAATTCTTCAACTTTTGGAAGTGGTCAACTCAGAAGTCAAAAGTTAACCAAAGTCAAAGGACTGAGCTTTCTCTCTCAGTCGTTCTTGTTGTTCTTTCTTGAGAGAGAAAGTGATGCAAAACCGATAAATTTTGTAAGTGAGTGAGGTGACTGTAGGTGGCCCTTTCCGTAATCTTATCCTAGCTTTAGGAGACCCTGTAGTGTTCTAGGAGAGGTGGTAAGGTTTTAGATTTAGAGTTTTAGGTTCCCTACCCTCTTAGTTATTTTAGCCTCTTTTGGTTGGTTTTTGTGTAACCCTTAGGTCGTAAGCTTTTGGGAGCTGTTTGCGGTTTGTGAAGACCTAGGTGGGTTCCGTGTGTGTTGTGTGTTACTAACCGTGTGTAGTTGCAGGTGGAGGGCTTGAACCATGTGGTTCTTAAGCCGGAACCGCTTGTGCGGTTTGTGTGTGTGTGTATGGGGAGTTGGTAGACCCCATGCTTGAGTGTTTTATTATGTTATTAGCCTTTTGTGTTAGGTTGCTAGATTGTTTGCTTTGCATTGTGTTGTTAAGTAGTTAGATTACATGCATGCATTGTTAGTTTTGTAGTTGCATATGTTTTAGTGTTGTCCGCATGAGATTTGAGTAAGACTCTCTCATGGTGTTTCATATGCATTAGTGTGTAGTGTAATGCATGGCATGTAGTCGTGTGTTGTGACTGGACCATGGGGGTCTAGTTCGGGGTTTGCATAGAGATTTGAGTGGAACTCTCTCTATTGTCGGGTAGAGTCTAGGGTGACTCTCGTTTGTGTCTTTAGGTGTACCCTAGTCTAGACTAAGTGTTGCATGTTTCTTTGAGGTTGATCTCCCTCATGCTTGTTGTTTGTGTTTGTGTCTTAGTCTAGACTAGTGGTTGTGTGTGTGGCCATCTCGGGGTTAGATTGGGGGAAGCCCAATTCTCCGGTGAAGTCAGCGGTGTAGTGCAAGGTTCAGAGTCATTCGTTGAGTTTATGCTTTGAAGCGTCATTGAGTCTCATCGCGAAAGGTGTTGTTGTGGGAGTCAGAGGCATTGGTAGTATTTGGTTTTGGAAGCTTGAGAAGCCTCATAGGCGTCAGTAGGTGCAAAGGATAGTATTGCAAATGGTGGTAGATATGGGAGTAGAAGACCTGAAGAGTTTTGTAGAGAACAGTGGAATCTCGAAGGAGTATGTGGTTGATTTGGAAAGAAGTGCCTGAGCATTTGTTAAAATGATGTCAAGAAGAAGATCAAGTCCGGAGGACTCTTCACTAAATCCAAGAAAGTATAGAGCCAAGAAAAGAATGATGTAAAAAAGATAGAGGAAGAAGTTTAAGGGAGGTTTGGTGTTGCTCTTATGGTGCAGACTAAGTTATTTTCAAGGAGGGGAGACAATGAGTGGAGACTGCAAAGGAGAAGCATGGAACTTAGCCACAAGTGTATTGAAGATGTAGGATGGACAAATGGTGATAGCATAAGCTAACCGGTGGTAGTACGGAATCGTACTAGAAAGAATTGGTGCACAAGAGGAAGCTGGTAAAGCAGAAGAGTGAGCAAATGCAAGGAAAGAGCAAGGATCAATGAAGGAAAAACCGGCAAATAGAAGACAATTGCGAAGTGAGAATCAGAGCAAAGGGAGAAGAGATGGAAGAAGGCTAAAACGAATGCAAGAAGAGTAGGAATTCAAAGCAGCATAAGGTGAAAGTAAATGGTGGTAACATAAATGGAAGCAGTAAGAGCCAGTGAAAGTGGATGGCGATATTGGTAGCAATACCAAGTGGAGGTAGAAGAAGGTTAATACCGGAAGATGATGTCAAGATAAGAGAAAGCACGAATGGTGGTATCTATAGTGAAAGGAAGAATCAGAAGCTAGAAGCAGGTAACAGCATCAGCGAAGGTGGGCCGAGGAATAGATCAAGGAAGCCGAATGAAGCAAGTAAACCGGAAGTATGCAAGGAAGGAAAGGAAGGAAGACATGGTGGAAGGCAAAGGCAAGAATCAATTAGGAACAAGCTGAAGAAAATTCAAAAGGTTGTAGCAGAAGATAAAAGTGCCTTGTGAATTCGGGGACAAATTCATTTAAGGAGGGGAGAATGTAATACCCCTGGTATAGGGTATTAAGTCAACGAAAGTCAATGGACGCGGATCAAGCCAACCAAGTGTGGAGAAGCTATAAGAAGATGAATGGAGGTCCGGACAAAGTATTTTGAAGAATGGTCAAGTAGAAACAAGAGTTGGTCAAGGAGTCATAACTGAAGCCTCTAAATGGACAAGCCCGAGCATGGTGAAATTTTGAAGTGTGCAAATCAAGTGGGACTTAATCCCAATCATCCATAAGAGATAAAATAAGACTTTTGGTCGAGTCAGAATGGATTTGGAGCGAGCCAAAGTGAAGATAGTCAATAGAGGTTCTAGAGATGTTCTAAACTAAGGTGTGGCATCGGGTGAAGGCTGAAGAAGACTATTTTGATTCCAGGAGCATGGGGATTAATCTAGGATCAACCTAGGAACCTTATTAAGGTATTTGAAGACATTCCGCAGAGTTTGGTCAAGGAAAACCAGGATGGTACCAAGATGGTCCGGAGGAAGGCATTTTTGGCTGATATGGTCAAAATGGGTTAGCCAAAAGCTAAGGAAGCCAAATCAAGATGTACAAACAAGGTCAAGGAGTTCAAATGAATGTTTTGTTCAATTCCTCAACTTTTGGAAGTGGTCAACTCAGAAGTCAAAAGTCAACCAAAGTCAAAGGAGAGAGAATGAACCCCATTGGTCCACATAAGCTATCCAGTCAACCAAATGGAGCATGCCACCTGGAGGGGACCAAATTCCTTCAATCCTGGAAATGGTGTGTAATAAATCAAGAGAGTTTTTGGTGAAGAAATGAAGGGCAAAAGACATCTAAGAAGCTAAAAGACATGAAGATACCATTTGTTCCCAAAATGGACTACAAATGGTAATGGAGCTAAGGGCTGAAGTAAGGCTTTCCCACATGAAAACCACGACATCTAAGCTTCATTTAGGACCCAACAGAAGTGTTGGATTGGGCTGGAGCACAAGGACAACATGCTAGAAGACTGAAAACCCAAAGGTGTTAGATTAAGCCTTTTTGGTGGTTTAGTTAATGAAGAGGAAGGGTAATGGAAATATGTCAGACACGAAATAAAACATGCATTGGGTCTTATACTACACCAGGGTACCTACTGGAGCTAGGGGTACAAGGCTGGGAAGTAGATTTGGTATGTGTTGAGTGTTAAGGCCATTTGGAGGCTAAAACTTGGAGTGGTGGAAAAGCAACTTGGAGAGCAAGTTTGGAGCTGATATTTCGTGCCCTGAATGAGGTATGCAAGATGGTATTTCTTCTAGAAGATGGGACGTAAAGGAGTTGATTCATTTCATTTCCCTTCATGCATGAATTTTGGTCATAAAATGAGGGCAAGTGTAAGGACATGTGTCATCAGTTCACACCCACATCCTTGGCTATAAATAGGACCCTTAGGATCAGTTTTAGAAGTTTAGAAACCCCTGAGATTTCTCTCTCAGTCGTTCTTGTTGTTCTTTCTTGAGAGAGAAAGAGACCCAAAACCGATAAATTTTATAAGTGAGTGAGGTGAGTGTAGGAGGCCCTTTCCGTGTTCTTATCCTAGCTTTAGGAGACCCTGTAGTGTTCTAGGAGAGGTGGTAAGGTTTAAGATTTAGATTTTTAGGTTCCCTACCCTCTTAGTTATTTTAGCCTCTTTTGATTGGTTTTGGTGTAACCCTTAGGTCGTAAGCTTTTGGGAGCTGTTTGCGGTTTGTGAAGACCTAGGTGGGTTCCGTGTGTGTGTGTGTGTGTGTGTGTGTTGTGTGTTACTAACCGTGTGTAGTTGCAGGTGGAGGGCTTGAACCATGTGGTTCTTAAGCCGGAACCGCTTGTGCGGTTTGTGTGTGTGTGTATGGGGAGTTGGTAGACCCCATGCTTGAGTGTTTTATTATGTTATTAGCCTTTTTTGTTAGGTTGCTAGATTGTTTGCTTTGCAATGTGTTGTTAAGTAGTTAGATTACATGCATGCATTGTTAGTTTTGTAGTTGCATATGTTTTAGTGTTGTCCGCATGAGATTTGAGTAAGACTCTCTCATGGCGTTTCATATGCATTAGTGTGTAGTGTAATGCATGGAATGTAGTCGTGTGTTGTGACTGTACCATGGGGGTCTAGTCCGGGGTTTGCATAGAGATTTGAGTGGAAGTCTCTCTATTGCCGGGTAAAGTCTAGGGTGTCTCTTGTTTGTGTCTTTAGGTGTACCCTAGTCTAGACTAAGTGTTGCATGTTGGTTAGAGGTCGAGCTCCCTCATGCTTGTTGTTTGTGTTTGTGTCTTAGTCTAGACTAGTTGTTTTGTGTGTGGCCATCTCGGGGTTAGATTGGGGGAAGCCCAATTCTCCAGTGGTGGAGTGACTGACTCTCCATGGCTTGTCACGTGAAGTGGGTCACGCCCATGGACGAGCGCTGCATGATGATGCGGCCTAGGTTAGATTGGGGGAAGCCCAATTCCTGGAGATGATGTTTTCAGATCATGTGACTTGTGTGTTTGTGGTTTGGGAGTGTTCAGGATGGAGAGTTAATGCTCCGTGGAAGGGATCCCGAGGCGTGTAGCATGAGTCTCCGTCCTTTGTGTGTTTTGTTTTTGTTTAAGTCTAGGATAGAGTCTAGGATCGAGTCTAGGATCGAGTCTAGGATCGAGTCTAGGATCGAGTCTATGATTGAGTCTAGTTAGTGTTTTGGGTTGTCTTTGGTCTCAGGGAGAGACTTGGGGATTTAGAGTCTTTGTTTGTTGCATTGCATTGCATTAGTTATAGTTGCACGTCTATTTTCCCGTATTGTTTGTTTGTTTGATTGATTGATTGTTGTTTATTTATTTTTGGGCATGGGCTGAAGGGGGTAGTTGTTGTTGTTGTTTATTCTTAGGAACTCACTGAGTAATCTATGATTACTCATCCCCTGTTCTACTATGCAGGTAACCTTAGGGGTACGAGCATTTGCAGGATGCCGAGGATGAGGCCAGGCGTAGTTTTCCGGTGTTGTTTGCAAGGACAAGATGTTTATATTTTCTCTCGCTTTGTTTTTCATGAGTACCCGTTTGACTCGTTGTTTTCTTTCTTTTTATCATGTACTATGAGGACTTTAGTCGAGTTCCCAACTTGTAAAATAAATATAAATTATGTTGTCTTATTATAAACCCCCGTAGAACGCTGATATTTAGTTTAGTCTGAACTTAACACAACTCTTGACCAAAGTACGGGTTGTCCAACATTAGGCTGAGGTCGAGAGGGGCGGGTTTCATGGTCGGACTGGTCAAGGCTTTGAATTCGTTGAAACTTTGGCTGGACTGGCTGCGGTGCTCGCCAACCTTGTGACACTTCCAGGACGTTCCGGGTTAGTCCGGCCTAGGACGGTCCGGGGGTGTTACAGTCCCTGGTCCGTGGAGTTAAATCCTTCCATTCAGTACGGATAGGGCTGATCATATCAGCCTATCAGTACCTGTGGGTCGACTTTTCATGGTCTGATGGACCAGTCTTGACAGTCGTTGGTCCTTCCAGGTAGTACGGATGGTTGATCGTATCACCCTTTCAGTACGTATGGGTCGATTTTTATTGGCCTGATGGACTAGTCTGAACAGTCCATGGTCCGTTGAGTTAAATACTTCCATTCAGTACGGATAAGGCTGATCATATCAGCCTATCAGTACGTGTGGGTCAATTTTTCATGGCCTGATGGACCAGTCTGGACAGCCCTTAGTCCATCTAGGCAGTATGGATGGCTGATCGTATCAGCCTATCAGTACGTATGCGTCATTTTTCATGTATTGATGGGACCAGCCTGGACAGTCCATGGTCTATGGAGTTAAATCCTTCCATTCAGTACGGATAAGGCTGATCATATCAGCCTATCAGTACATGTGGGTCGATTTATCATGGTCTGATGGATCAGTCTGGACAGTCGTTGGTCCTTGCAGACAGTACGGATGGTTGATCGTATCAGCCTTTCAGTATGTATGGGTCATTTTTCATGTACTGCTGGGACCAGTCCGAACAGTCCATGGTCCGTTGAGTTAAATACTTCCATTCAGTACGGATAAGTCTGATCATATCAGCCTATCAGTACGTATTGGTTGATTTTTCATGGCCTGATGGAATAGTCTGGACAGTCCTTAGTCCAACCAGGCAGTACGGATGGCTGATCGTATCATCCTTTCAGTACGCATGGGTCATTTTTCATGTACTAATGGGACCAGTCCGGACAATCCATGGTCCGTTGAATTAAATCCTTCCATTCAGTATAGATAAGGCTGATCATATCAGCCTATCAATATGTGTGGGTCAGTTTTTCATAGCCTGATGGACCAGGCTGGACAGTGCTTGGTCCATCTAGGCAGTATGGATGGCTGATCGTATCAGCCTATCAGTACGTATGCGCCATTTTCATGTATTGATGGGACCAGTCTGGACAGTCTATGGTCCGTGGAGTTCAATCCTTCCATTCAGTACGAATAAGGCTGATAATATCAGCCTATCAGTACCTGTGGGTCGATTTATCATGGCCTGATGGACCAGTCTGGACAGTCGTTGGTTCTTCCAGAATGTACAAATGGTTGATCGTATCAGCCTTTCAGTACGTTTTGGTCATTTTTCAGGTACTGATGGGACCAGTCCGAACAGTCCATGGTCTGTTGAGTTAAGTACTTCCATTCAATACGGATAAGGTAGATCATATCAGCCTATCAGTACGTGTGGGTCAATTTTTCATGGCCTGATGGACCATTCTGGACAGTCCTTGGTCCATCTAGGCAGTATGGATGGCTGATTGTATCAGCCTATCAGTACGTATGGGTCATTTTTTATGTACTAATGGGACCAGACCGAACAATCCATGGTCCATTGAATTGAATCCTTCCATTCAGTACGGTTAAGACTGATCATATCAGCCTATCAGTACGTATTGGTCAATTTTTCATGGCCTGATGGACTAGTCTGGACAGTCCTTGGTCCATCTAAGAAGTATGGATGGCTGATCGTATCAGCCTATTAGT
Organism: Sinapis alba; assembly: GCA_012274485.2. Lineage (NCBI taxonomy): Eukaryota > Viridiplantae > Streptophyta > Magnoliopsida > Brassicales > Brassicaceae > Sinapis > Sinapis alba. The sequence continues at coordinate 126,008 of MU105704.1, read as the reverse complement.
AAGTATGGGTCATTTTTCATGTACTGATGGGACCATTCTGGACAGTCCATGGTCCGTGGAGTTAAATTCTTCCATTCAGTACGGATATGGCTGATCATATCAGCCTATCAGTACGTGTGGGTAATTTATTCATGGCCTGATGGACCAGTCTGGACAGTCCTTGGTCCATCTAGGCAGTATGGATGGCTGATCGTATCAGCCTATCAGTACGTATGCGTCATTTTTCATTATTGATGGGACAAGTCCCATCAGTCCATGGTCCGTGGAGTTAAATCCTTCCATTCAGTACGGATAAGGCTGATCATATCAGCCTATACCTATGGGTCGATTTTTCATGGCCTGATGGACCAGTCATGACAGTCGTTGGTCCTTCCAGGCAGTACGGATGGTTGATCGTATCAGCCTTTCAGTATGTATGGGTCATTTTTCATGTACTGATGGGACCAGTCTGAACAGTCCATGGTCCGTTGAGTTAAATACATACATTCAGTACGGATAAGGCTGATCATATCAGCCTATCAGTACGTGTAGGTTAATTTCTCATGGCCTGATGGCCCAGTCTGGACAGTCCTTGGTCCATCTAGGCAGTATGGATGGCTGATCGTATCAGCCTATCAGTACGTATGCGTCATTTTTCATTATTAATGGGACAAGTCCCATCAGTCCATGGTCCGTGGAGTTAAATCCTTCCATTCAGTACGGATAAGGCTGATCATATCAGCCTATAAGTACTAATGGGTCGATTTTTCATGGTCGGATTGACCAGTCTGGACAGTCCTTGGTCCTTCCAGGCTGTACAGATGGCTGATCGTATTAGCCTATCCGTACGTATGGTCATTTTTCATGTACTGATGGGACCAGTTCGGACAGTCCATGGTCTTTTGAGTTAAATCCTTCCATTCTGTACGATTAAGGCTGATCATTTCAGCCTATCAGTATGTGTGGGTCGATTTTTCATGGCCTGATGGACCAGTCTGGACAGTCCTTGGTCCTTCATGCCAGTACGGATGGCTGATCATATCAGCCAATCAGTACGTATGGGTCATTTTTCATGTACTGTTGGGACCAGTCCAGACAGTCCATGGTCTATTGAGTTAGATCCTTCCATTCAGTATGGTTAAGGTGATCATATCAGCCTATCAGTACGTATGGGTCGATTTTTCATGGCCTGATGGACCAGTCTAGACAGTCCTTGGTCCATCCATGCAGTACGGATGGCTTATCGTATAAGCCTATCAGTATGTATGGGTAATTTTTCATGTACTGTTGGGACCAGTCCAGACAGTCCATGGTCTATTGAGTTAGATCCTTCCATTCCGTACGGTTAAAGCTGATTATATCAGCCTATCAGTACTGATTTTTCATGGCCTGATGGACCAGTCTGGACATCCTTGGTCCATCTAGGCAGTACGGATGGTTGATCGTATCAGCCTATAAGTAAGTATGGGTCATTTTTCATATACTGATGGGACCAGTCTGGACAGTCTTTTGTCCGTTGAGTTAAATCCTTCCATTCAGTACGAATAAGGCTGATCATACCAGCCTATCAGTATGTGTGGGTTGATTTTTCATGGCCTGGTTGACCAGTCTAGACAGTCCTTGGTCCATACAGACAGTACGGATGGCTTATCGTATAAGCCTATCAGTACGTACGGTTAATTTTTCATGAACTGTTGGGACCAGTCCAGACAGTCCATGGCCTTTTGAGTTAGATCGTTCCTATCAGTACGGTTAAGGCTGACCATATTAGCCTATCAGTATGTATGGGTCGGTTTTTCATGCCCTGATGGACCAGTCTGGACAGTCGTTGGTCCTTCCAGGTAGTACGGATGGTTGATCGTATCAGTCATTTTTCATGTACTGTTGGGACCAGTCCAGACAGTCCATGGTCTATTGAGTTGGATCCTTCCATTCAGTATTGTTAAGGTGATCATATCAGCCTATCAGTACGGGTGGGTCGATTTTTCATGGCCTGATGGACTAGTCTGGACAGTCCTTAGTCCACCCAGGCAGTACGGATGGCTGATCCTATCAGCCTATCAGTATGTATGGGTAATTTTTTATGTATTGATGGGACCAGTCTAGACAGTCCATGGTCCTTTGAGTTAAATCCTTCCATTCAGTACGGATAAGGCTGATCATATCACCCTATCGGTACATGTGGGTCGATTTTTCATGGCCTGATGAACCAGTCTAGACAGTCCTTGGTCCTTCCAGGCTGTATAGATGGCTGATCGTATTAGCCTATCAGTACGTATGGTCATTTTTCATGTACTGATGGGACCAGTCCGGACAGTCCATGGTCTTTGGGGTTAAATCCTTCCATTCAGTACGGTTAAGGCTGATCATATCAGCCTATCAGTACGTATGGGTCGATTTTTCTTGGAATGATGGACTAGTCTGGACCGTCCTTGGTTCATCTAGGAAGTATAGATGGCTGATCGTATCAACCTATTAGTAAGTATGGGTCATTTTTCATGTACTGATGGGACCAGTCTGGATAGTCCATGGTCCGTGGAGTTAAATCCTTCCATTTAGTACGGATAAGGCTAATCATATCAGCCTATCAGTACCTGTGGGTCGATTTTTCATGGCCTGATGGACCAGTCTGGACAGTCGTTGGTCCTTCCAGGCAGTACGGCTGGTTGATCGTATCAGCCTTTCAGTACATATGGGTCATTTTTTATGTACTGATGGGACCGTCTGAACTGTCCATGGTCCGTTGAGTTAAATACATCCATTCAGTAGGGATAAGGCTGATCATATCTGCCTATCAGTACGTGTAGGTCAATTTTTCATGGCCTGAGGGACAGTCTGGACAGTCCTTGGTCCATCTAGGCAGTATGGATGGCTGATCGTATCAGCCTATCAGTACGTATGCGTCATTTTTCATGTATTGATGGGACCAGTCCCATCAGTCCATGGTCCGTGGAGTTAAATCCTTCCATTTAGTACGGATAAGGCTGATCAAATCAGCATATACCCGTGGGTCGATTTTTTATGGTCTGATGGACCAGTCTGGACAGTCGTTGGTCCTTCCAGGCAGTACGGATGGTTGATCCTATCAGCTTTTCAGTACGTATGAGTCATTTTTCATGTACTGATGGGACCAGTCTGAACAGTCCATGGTCCGTTGAGTTAAATACTTCCATTAAGTACGGATAAGGGCTGATCATATAAGCCTATCAGTATGTGTAGGTCATTTTTTCATGGCCTGATAGACCAATCTGGACATTCCTTGGTCCATCTAGGCAGTATGGATGGCTGATCGTATCAGCCTATCAGTACGTATGCGTCATTTTTCATGTATTGATGGGACTAGTCTGGACAGTCCATGGTCTGTGGAGTTAAATCCTTCCATTCAGTATGGATATGGCTGATAATATCAGCCAATCAGTCAGTACCTGTGGGTCGTTTATCATGGTCTGATGGACCAGTCTGGACAGTCGTTGGTCCTTCCAGACAGTACGGATGGTTGATCGTATCAGCCTTTCAGTACGTATGGGTCATTTTTCATGTACTGATGGGACCAGTCCGAACAGTCCGTGGTCCATAGAGTTAAATACTTCCATTCACTGCGGATAAGGCTAATCATATAAGCCTATCAGTACGTGTGGGTCAATTTTTCATGGCCTTATGGACTAGTCTGGATAGTCCTTAGTCCAACCAGGCAGTACAGATGGCTGTTCGTATCAGCGTATCAGTACGTATCGGTCATTTTTCATGTAGTAATGGGACCAGTCCGGACAATCCATGGTCCATTGAATGAAAACCTTCTATTTAGTATGGATAAGGCTGATCATATAAGCCTATAAGTACTAATGGGTCGATTTTTCATGGTCGGATTGACCAGTCTTGACAGTCCCTTGTCCTTCCAGGCTGTACAGATGGATGATCGTATCAGCCTATCAGTATGTATGGGTCATTTTTTCATGTAATGATGGGACCAGTCTGGAGAGTCCATGGCCCGTTGAATTAAATCCTTCCATTCAATATGGATAAGGCTGATCATATAAGCCTATCAATACGTATTGGTCGATTTTTCATTGCCTGATGGACCAGTCTGGACAGTCTTTGGTCCTTCGAGGCAGTACGGATGGCTGATCGTATCAGCCTATCAGTATGTATGGGTATATTTTTCATGGCCTGATGGACAAGTAAAAACAGTCCTTGGTCCATCCAGGCAGCATGGATGGCTTATCGTATCAGCCAATTAGTACGCATGGGTCATTTTTCATGTACTGATGGGACCAGTCTGGACAGTCCATGGTGGGATGAGTTAAATCCTTCCATTCGGTATGGATAAGGCTGATCATATCATCCTATCAGTACATACAGTTAGATTTTTCATGACCTGATGGACCAGTCTGGACAATCCTTGGTCCATCCAGGCATTATGGATGGCAGATCATATCAGCCTAGCAGTATGTATCGGTCATTTTTCATGTACTGATGGGACCAGTCTGGACTGTCCATGGTCCGTTGAGTTAAGTCCTTTCATTCAGTACGGTTAAGGCTGATCATATCAGCCTATCTGTACGTATGGGTTGATTTTTCATGTAGCGATGAGACCAGTATGGACAGTCCTTAGTCCGTTGAGTTAAATCCTTCCATCCAGTACGGATAAGGCTGATCATGTCAGCCTATCAGTGTATGGGTCAATTTTTCATGGTCTGATGGACCAGTCTGGACAGTCCTTAGTCCTTCCATGCAGTACAGATGGCTGATCGTATCAGCCTATCAGTACGGATGTGTCATTTTTCATGTACTAATGGGACCAGTCCGGACAGTCCATGGTCCGTTGAATTAAATCCTTCCATTCAGTATGGATAAGGCTTATCATATCAACCTATCAGTACGTATTGGTCGATTTTTCATGGCATGATGGACCTGTATGGACAGTCTTTGGTCCTTCCAGGCAGTACGGATGGTTGATCGTATCAGCCTATCACTACGTATTGGTCGATTTTTCATGCCCTGATGGACCAGTAAGGACAGTCCTTGGTCCATCCAAACAGTACGAGTGGCTTATCGTATCAGCCAATCAGTACGCATGGGTCATTTTTCATGTACTGATGGGACCAGTAAGGACAGTCCATTGTCTGTTGAGTTAAATCCTTCCATTCAGTATGGATAAGGATGATCATATCATCCTATCATTACCTATGGATAGATTTTTCATGGCCTGTTGGACCAGTCTGGACAGTCATTGGTCCTTCTAGGCAGTACGGATGGCTGATCGTATCAGCCTATCAATAGGTATGGGTAATTTTTCATGTACTTATGGGACCAGTATGGACAGTCCATGGTCCGTTGAGTTAAATCCTTCCATTCAGTACTGATAAGGCTGATCATGTCAGCCTATCAGTACGTATGGGTCGATTTTTCATGGTCTGATGGACCAGTCTGGACAATCCTTAGTCCTTCCATGCAGTACAGATGGCTGATCGTATCAGCCTATCAGTACGGATGTGTCATTTTTCATGTACTAATGGGACCAGTCCGGACAGTCCATGGTCCGTTGAATTAAATCCTTCCTTTCAGTATGGATAAGGCTGATCATATCAGCATATCAGTACGTATTGGTCGATTTTTCATGGCATGATGGACCTGTCTGGACAGTTTTTGGTCCTTCCAGACAGTACGGTTGGTTGATCGTATCAGCCTATCAGTAGGTATGGGTCAATTTTTCATGCCTTGATGGACTAGTAAGGACAGTCCTTGGTCCATCCAAACAGTACGAGTGGCTTATCGTATCAGCCAATCAGTACGCATAGGTCATGTTTCATGTACTGATGGGACCAGTCAGGACAGTCCATTATCTGTTGAGTTAAATACTTATATTCAGTATGGATAAGGATGATCATATCATCATATCATTACCTATGGATAGATTTTTCATGGCCTGTTGGACCAGTCTGGACAGTCCTTGGTCCTTCCAGGCAGTACGGATGGCTGACCGTATTAGCCTATCAGTATGCATGGGTCATTTTTCATGTACTGATGGGACCAGTATGGAGAGTCCTTGGTCCGTTGAGTTAAATCCTTCCATTCAGTACGGATAAGGCTTATCATATCAGCCTATCAGTAGTGTGGGTCGATTTTTCATTGTCTGATTGACCAGTCTGGACAGTCCTTGGTCCTTCAAGGCAGTACGGATGGCTGATTGTATCAAACATCAGTACGTATGGGTCATTTTTCATGTATAGCTGGGACCTCGCTGGACAGTCCATGGTCCGTTGGGTTAAATCCGTCCATTCGGTATGGATAAGGCTGATCATATCAGCCTATCAGTACGTGTGGGTCGATTTTTCATGGCCTGATGGACCAGTCTGGAAAGTTCTTGGTCAATCCAGGCATTACAGATGGCTGATCGTATCAGCCTATCAGTCCGTATGGGTCATTATACATGTACTGATGGGACCAGTCTGGACAGCCCATGGTTCGTTGAGTTAAATCCTTCCATTCAGTACGGATAAGGCTGATCATATCAGCCTATCAGTACGTGTGGGGTCGATTTTTCATGGCATGATGGACCAATCTGGAAAGTCTTTGGTCCTTCCAGGCAGTACGGATGGATGATCATAGCAGGTCAGTACGTATGGGTTATTTTTCATGTACTGATGGGACTAGTCTGGACAGTCCATGGTCTGTTGAGTTAAATCCTTCCATTCAGTACGGATAAGGCTGATCATACCATCCTATCAGTACGTATGGGTAGATTTTTCATGTCCTGATGGACCAGTCTGGACAGTCCTTGGTCCATCGAGGCAGTTTGGATGGCTGATTGTATCAAACATCAGTACGTATGGGTCATTTTTCATGTATAGCTGGGACCTCGCTGGACAGTCCATGGTCCGTTGAGTTAATCCTTCCATTCAGTATGGATAAGGCTGATCATATCAAACTATCAATACATATGGGTCAATTTTTCATATCCTGATGGACCAGTATGGACAGTCCTTGGTCCATCTAGTCAATACGGATGGCAGATCGTATCAGCCTATCAGTATGCATTGGTCATTTTTCATGTATTGATGGGACCAGTCTGGACAGTCCATGGTCCGTTGAGTTAAATCCTTACATTTAGTACATATAAGGCTGATCATATCATCCTATCAGTACGTATGGATCGATTTTTCATGGCCTGATGGACCAGTCTGGACAGTCGTTGGTCCATCCAGGCATTACGGATGGCTGATCGTATACTTCTATCAGTACGTATGGGTCTATTTTTCATGGCCTGATGGACCATTAAGGACAGTCGTTGGTCCATCCAGGCAGTATGGATGGCTTATCGTATCAGCCAATCAGTACGCATGGGTCATTTTTCATGTACTGATGGGACCAGTCTGGACAGTCCATGGTGCGATGAGTTAAATCCTTCCATTCGGTACGGATAAGGCTGATCATATCATCCTATCAGTATGTATGGTTAGATTTTTCACTGCCTAATGGACCTGTCTGGACAATCCTTGCTCCATCCAAGCATTACGGATGGCAGATCATATCAGCCTCGCAGTATGTATTGGTCATTTTTCATGTACTGATGGGACCAGTCTGGACAGTCCATGGTCCGTTGAGTTAGATCCTTTCATTCAGTACGGATAAGGCTGATCATATCAGCCTATCAGTACGTGTGGGTCGATTTTTCATGGCCTGATGGACCAGTCTGGATAGTTCTTGGTCAATCCAGGCATTATAGATGGCTGATCGTATCAGCCTATCAGTCCGTATGGGTCATTATACATGTACTGATGGGACCAGTCTAGACAGCCCATGGTTCGTTGAGTTAAATCCTTCCATTAAGTACGGATAAGGCTGATCATATCAGCCTATCAGTACGTGTGGGGTCGATTTTTCATGGCATGATGGACCAGTCTGGAAAGTCTTTGGTCCTTCTAGGCAGTACGGATGGATGATCATAGCAGGTCAGTACGTATGGGTTATTTTTCATGTACTGATGGGACCAGTCTGAACAGTCCATGGTCTGTTGAGTTAAATCCTTCCATTCAGTATGGATAAGGCTGATCATACCATCCTATCAGTACGTATGGGTAGATTTTTCATGCCCTGATGGACCAGTGTGGACAGTCCTTGGTCCAATAAGGCAGTTCGGATGGCTGATTGTATCAAACATCAGTACGTATGGGTCATTTTTCATGTATAGCTGGGACCTCGCTGGACAGTCCATGGTCCGTTGAGTTAAATCCGTCCATTCGGTATGGATAAGGCTGATCATATCAGCCTATCAATACGTATGGGTCGATTTTTCATGTCCTGATGGACCAGTATGGACAGTCCTTGGTCCATCTAGGAAGTACGGATGGCTGATCGTATCAGCCTATCAGTATGCGTTGGTCATTTTTCATGTACTGATGGGACAAGTCTGGACAGTCCATGGTCCGTTGAGTTAAATCCTTCCATTTAGTACAGATAAGGCTGATCATATCAGCCTATCAGTACGTATGGGTCGATTTTTCATGGCCTGATGGACCAGTCTGAACAGTGCTTGGTCCATCCAGGCATTACGGATGGCAAATCGTATCATCCTATCAATACGTATGGGTCAATTTTCATGTACTGATGGGACCAATCTGGACAGTCCATGGTCCGATGAGTTAAATCGTTCCATTCAGTACGGATAAGGCTGATCATATCAGCCTATCAGTACTTATGGGTCGATTTTTTATGGCCTGATGGACCAGTCTGGACAGTCCATGGTCCTTCCAAGTAGTACGGATTGCTGATCGTATCAGCCTATCAGTACGTATGGGTCATTTTTCATGTACTGATGGGACCAGTCTGGACAGTCCATGGTCCGTTGAGTTAATTCCTTCCATTTAGTACGGATAAGGCAGATCATATCAGCCTATCAGTACGTATGGGTCGATTTTTTCATGGTCTGATGGACCAGTCTGGACAGTCCTTGGTCCTTCCATGCAGTACAGATGGCTGATCGTATTAGTCATCAGTACGTATGGGTCAGTTTTCATGTATAAGTGGGACCATGCTTGACAGTCCATGGTCTGTTGAGTTAAATCCTTCCATTCAATACGGTTAAGGCTGATCTTATCAGCCTATCAGCATGTGTGGGTAAATTTTTCATGGCCTGATGGACCAGTCTGGACATTCCTTGGTCCATCCAGGCATTAGGGATGGCAGATTGTATCAGCCTAGCAGTACGTATGGGTCATTTTTAATGTATTGATGGGACCAGTATGGACAGTCCATGGTCTGTGGAGTTAAATCCTTCCATTCAGTACGGTTAAGGCTGATCATATCAACTTATCAGTATGTATGTGTCGATTTTTTCATGGCCTGATTGACCAGTCTGGACAGTCCTTGGTCCATCTAGGCAGTATGGATGGCTGATCGTATCAGCCTATCAGTACGTATGGGTAATTTTTCATGTGATGATGGGACCAGTCTGGACAGTCCATGGTCTGTTAAGTTAAATCCTTCCATTCAGTACGAATAAGGCTGATCATGTCAGCCTATCAGTATGTATGGGTCAATTTTTCATGGCCTGATGGACCAGTCTAGACAGTCCATGGTCCTTCAAGGCAGTACGGATGGCTAATCGTATCAGCCTATCAGTACATATGGGTCATTTTTCATGTACTGATGGGACCAATCTGGACAGTCCATGGTCCGTTGAGTTAAATCCTTCCATTCAGTATGGATTAGGCTGATCATATCAGCCTATCAATACGTGTGGGTAAATTTTTCATGGCCTGATTGACCAATCTGGATAGTCCTTGGTCCTTCCGGGCAGTACAAATGGCTGATCGTATCAGCCTATGAGTACGTATGGGTCATTTCCATGTACTGATGGGACCAGCCTGGACATTCCATGGTCCGTTGAGTTAAGTCCTTCCATTTAGTACGGTTAAGTCTGATAATATCAGCCTATCAGTACGTATGGGTCGCTTTTTCATGGCCTGATTGACCAGTCTGGACAGTCCTTGGTCCATCTAGGGAGTATGGATGGCTTGTCGTATCAGCCTATCAGTACGTCTGGGTCATTTTTCATGTACTGATGGGACCAGTCTGGACAGTCCATGGTCCGTTGAGTTAAATCCTTCCATTCAGTATGGATAAGGCTGATCATGTCAGCCTATCAGTACGTATGGGTCGATTTTTCATGGTCTGATGGACCAGTCTGGACAGTCCTTAGTCCTTTCAGGCAGTACAGTTGGCCAATCGTATCAGCCTATCAGTACGGATTTGTCATTTTTCATGTACAGATCGGACCAGTACCTACAGTCCATGCTCTGTTGAGTTAAATGCTTCCATTCAGTATGGTTAAGGCTGATCATTTCAGCTTATCAGTATTTATGGGTCGATTTTTCATCGCCTGATGGACAGTCTGGAAAGTCCTTGGTCCATCCAGGCAGTACGGATGGCTGATCGTATCAGCCTATCAGTACGTATGGGTCATATTTCATATAATGATGGGACCAGTCTGGACAGTCCATGGCCCGTTGAATTAAATCCTTCCATTCAGTATGGATAAGGCTGATCATATAAGCCTATCAATACGTATTGGTCGATTTTTCATGGCCTGATGGACCAGTCTGGACAATCTTTGATCCTTCCCGGCAGTACGGATGGCTGATCGTATCAGCCTATCAGTACGTATGGGTCTATTTTTGATGGCCTGATGGACCAGTAAGGACAGTCCTTGGTCCATCCAGGCAGTATGGATGGCTTACCGTATCAGCCAATCAGTACGCATGGGTCATTTTTCATGTACTGATGGGACCAGTCTGGACAGTCCATTTTTCATGGCCTGATGGACCAGTCTGAACAGTGCTTGGTCCATCCAGGCATTACGGATGGCAAATCGTATCATCCTATCAATACGTATGGGTCAATTTTCATGTACTGATGGGACCAATCTGGACAGTCCATGGTCCGATGAGTTAAATCGTTCCATTCGGTACGGATAAGGCTGATCATATCAGCCTATCAGTACTTATGGGTCGATTTTTTATGGCCTGATGGACCAGTCTGGACAGTCCATGGTCCTTCCAAGTAGTACGGATTGCTGATCGTATCAGCCTATCTGTACGTATGGGTCATTTTTCATGTACTGATGGGACCAGTCTGGACAGTCCATGGTCCGTTGAGTTAATTCCTTCCATTTAGTACGGATAAGGCTGATCATATCAGCCTATCAGTACGTATGGGTCATTTTTTTCATGGTCTGATGGACCAGTCTGGACAGTCCTTGGTCCTTCCATGCAGTACAGATGGCTGATCGTATTAGTCATCAGTACGTATGGGTCAGTTTTCATGTATAAGTGGGACCATGCTTGACACTCCATGGTCTGTTGAGTTAAATCCTTCCATTCAATACGGTTAAGGCTGATCTTATCAGCCTATCAGCATGTGTGGGTAAATTTTTCATGGCCTGATGGACCAGTCTGGACATTCCTTGGTCCATCCAGGCATTAGGGATGGCAGATTGTATCAGCCTAGCAGTACGTATGGGTCATTTTTAATGTATTGATGGGACCAGTATGGACAGTCCATGGTCTGTTGAGTTAAATCCTTCCATTCAGTACGGTTAAGGCTGATCATATCAACTAATCAGTATGTATGGGTCGATTTTTTCATGGCCTGATTGACCAGTCTGGACAGTGCTTGGTCCATCTAGGCAGTATGGATGGCTGATCGTATCAGCCTATCAGTACGTATGGGTAACTTTTCATGTGATGATGGGACCAGTCTGGACAGTCCATGGTCTGTTAAGTTAAATCCTTCCATTCAGTACGAATAAGGCTGATCATGTCAGCCTATCAGTATGTATGGGTCAATTTTTCATGGCCTGATGGACCAGTCTAGACAGTCCATGGTCCTTCAAGGCAGTACGGATGGCTAATCGTATCAGCCTATCAGTACATATGGGTCATTTTTCATGTACTGATGGGACCAATCTGGACAGTCCATGGTCCGTTGAGTTAAATCCTTCCATTCAGTATGGATTAGGCTGATCATATCAGCCTATCAATACGTGTGGGTAAATTTTTCATGGCCTGATTGACCAATCTGGATAGTCCTTGGTCCTTCCGGGCAGTACAAATGGCTGATCGTATCAGCCTATCAGTACGTATGGGTCATTTCCATGTACTGATGGGACCAGCCTGGACATTCCATGGTCCGTTGAGTTAAGTCCTTCAATTTAGTACGGTTAAGTCTGATCATATCAGCCTATCAGTACGTATGGGTCGCTTTTTCATGGCCTGATTGACCAGTCTGGACAGTCCTTGGTCCATCTAGGGAGTATGGATGGCTGGTCGTATCAGCCTATCAGTACGTCTGGGTCATTTTTCATGTACTGATGGGACCAGTCTGGACAGTCCATGGTCCGTTGAGTTAAATCCTTCCATTCAGTATGGATAAGGCTGATCATGTCAGCCTATCAGTACGTATGGGTCGATTTTTCATGGTCTGATGGACCAGTCTGGACAGTCCTTAGTCCTTTCAGGCAGTACAGTTGGCCGATCGTACCAGCCTATCAGTACGGATTTGTCATTTTTCATTTACAGATCGGACCAGTACATACAGTCCATGCTCTGTTGAGTTAAATGCTTCCATTCAGTATGGTTAAGGCTGATCATATCAGCTTATCAGTATTTATGGGTCGATTTTTCATGGCCTGATGGACAGTCTGGAAAGTCCTTGGTCCATCCAGGCAGTACGGATGGCTGATCGTATCAGCCTATCAGTACGTATGGGTCATATTTAATATAATGATGGGACCAATCTGGACAGTCCATGGCCCGTTGAATTAAATCCTTCCATTCAGTATGGATAAGGCTGATCATATAAGCCTATCAATACGTATTGGTCGATTTTTCATGGCCTGATAGACCAGTCTGGACAGTCTTTGGTCCTTCCCGGCAGTACGGATGGCTGATCGTATCAGCCTATCAGTACGTATGGGTCTATTTTTGATGGCCTGATGGACCAGTAAGGACAGTCCTTGGTCCATCCAGGCAGTATGGATGGCTTACCGTATCAGCAAATCAGTATGCATGGGTCATTTTTCATGTACTGATGGGACCAGTCTGGACAGTCCATTGTGCGATGAGTTAAATCCTTCCATTCGGTACGGATAAGGCTGATAATATCATCCTATCAGTACGTATGGTTAGATGTTTCATGGCCTGATGGACCAGTCTGGACAATCCTTGGTCCATCCAAGCATTACGGATGGCAGATCATATCAGCCTAGTAGTATGTATGGGTCATTTTTCATGTACTGATGGGACCAGTCTGGACAGTCCATGGTCCGTTGAGTTAAGTCCTTCCATTCAGTACGGTTAAGGCTGATCATATAAGCCTGTCAGTACGTATGGGTCAATTTTTCATGGCCTGATTGACCAGTCTGGACAGTCCTTGGTCCATCTAGGCAGTATGGATGGCTGGTCGTATCAGCCTATCAGTACGTATATGTCATTTTTCATGTACTAATGGGACCAGTCTGAACAGTCCATGGTCCGTTGAGTTAAATCCTTCCATTCAGTACAGATAAGGCTGATCATGTCAGCCTATCAGTATGTATGGGTCAATTTTTCATGGTCTGATGGACCAGTCTTGACAGTCCTTAGTCCTTCCAGGCAGTACAGATAGCTGATCGTATCAGCCTATATGTACGGATGTGTCATTTTCATGTACTGATCAGACCAGTCCGGACAGTCCATGGTCTGTTGATTTAAATGCTTCCATCCAGTACGGTTAAGGCTGATCATATCAGCTTATCTGTATTTATGGGTCTATTTTTCATGGCCTGATGGACAGTCTGGACAGTCCTTGGTCCACCCAGGCAGTACGGATGGCTGATCGTATCAGCCTATCAGTATGTATGGGTCATTTTTCATGTAATGATGGGACCAGTCTGGACAGTCCATGGCCCGTTGAATTAAATCCTTCCATTCAGTATGGATAAAGCTGATCATATAAGCCAATCAATACATATTGGTCAATTTTTCATGGCCTGATGGACCAGTCTGGACAGTCTTTGGTCCTTCCCGGCAGTACGGATGGCTGATCGTATCAGGCTATCAGTACGTATGGGTCTATTTTTCATGGCCTGATGGACCTGTAAGGACAGTCCTTGGTCCATCCAGGCAGTATGGATGGCTTATCGTATCCGCCAATCAGTACGCATGGGTCATTTTTCATGTACTGATGGGACCAGTCTGGACAGTCCATGGTGTGATGAGTTAAATCCTTCCATTCGGTACGGATAAGGCTGATCATATCATCCTATCAGTACGTATGGTTAGATTTTTCATGGCCTGATGGACCAGTCTGGACGATCCTTGGTCCATCCAGGAATTACGGATGGCAGATCATATCAGCCTAGTAGTATGTATTGGTCATTTTTCATGTACTGATGGGACCAGTCTGGACAGTCCATGGTCCGTTGAGTTAAGTCCTTCCATTCAGTACGGTTAAGGCTGATCATATCATCCTATCAGTACATATGGGTAGATTTTTCATGGCCTGATTGACCAGTCTGGACAGTCCTTGGTCCATCCAGGCAGTACGGATTGCTGATCGTATCAGCCTATAAGTATGTATGGGTCATTTTTCATGTACTAATGGGACCAGTCTGGACAGTCCATGGTCTGTTGAGTTAAATACTTTCATTGAGTACGGATAAGGCTGGTCATATCATCCCACCAGTACGTATGGGTAGGCTTTTCATGGCATGATGGACCAGTCTGGATAATCCTTGGTCCATCCAGGCAGTACGGATGGCTTATCGAATCAGTCATCAGTATGTATGGTCATTGTTCATGTATAGGTGGGACCAGTCTAGACAGTCCACGGTCTGTTGAGTTAAATCCTTCCATTCCGTACGGATAAGGCTGATCATATCAGCCCATCAGTATGTATGGGTCATTTTTCATGTACTGATGGGACCAGTCTGGACAGTCCATTGTCCATGGAGTTAAATCCTTCCATTCAGTACGGATAAGGCTGATCATATCAGCCTATAAGTACGTGTGGGTCGATTTTTCATGGCCTGATGGACAAGTCTGGACAGTCCTTGGTCCTTCCAGGCAGTACGGATGGCTGATCATATCAGCCTATCAGTACGTATGGGTCATTTTTCATGTACTGATGGGACCAGTCTGGACAGTCCATGGTCCGTTGAGTTAAATCCTTCCATTGAGTACGAATAAGGCTGATCATAACATCCTATCAGTACGTATGGGTAGATTTTTCATGGCGTGATGGACCAGGCTGGACAGTCCTTGGTCCATCCAGGCAGGACGGATGGCTGATTGTATCAGCCTATCAGTATGTATGGGTAATTTTTTCATGTATTGATGGGACCAGTCCGGACAGTCCATTTTCTTTTGAGTTACATCCTTCCATTCAGTACGGTTAAGGCTGATCATATCAGCCTATGAGTACGTGTGGGTCAATTTTTCATGGCCTGATGGAGCAGTCTAGACAGTCCTTGGTCCATCCAGGCAGTATGTATGGCTGATCGTATCAGCCTATCAGTACATATGGGTCATTTTTCATGTACTTATGGGACCAGTCTGGACAGTCCATGGTCCGTTAAGTTAAATCCTTTCATTCAGTACGGATAAGGCTGATCATATCATCCTATCAGTACGTATGGGTAGATTTTTAATGGCCTGATGGACAAGTCTGGACAGTCCTTGGTCCATCCAAGCGGTACGGATGGCTGATCGTATCAGCCTATCAGTATGTATGGGGAAATTTTTATGTGCTGATGGAGCCAGTCCGGACAGTCCATGGTCTTTTGAGTTAAATCCTTTCATTCAGTACGGTTAAGGCTGATCATATCAGCCTATTAGTACGTATGGGTCGATTTTTCATGGCCTGATGGACATGACTAGACAGTCCTTGGTCGATCCAGGCAGTACGGATGGCTTATCGTATCTACCTTTCAGTACGTATGGGTCATTTTTCATGTATTGATGGGACTAGTGTTAACAGTCCATGGTCCATTGAGTTAAATCCTTCCATTCAGTACGGATAAGGCTGATCATATCAGCCTATCAGTACGTGCGGGTCAATTTTTCATGGCCTGATGGACCAGTCTGAACAGTCCTTGGTCCTTCCAGGCAGTACGGGTGGCTGATCGTATCAGCCTTTCAGTACGTATGGGTCATTTTTCATGTACTGATGGGACTAGTGTTAACAGTCCATGGTCCGTTGAGTTAAATACTTCCAATCAGTACGTATAAGGCTGATCATATCAGCTTATCAGTACGTAAGGGTCGATTTTTCATGGTCTGATGGACCAGTCTGGACAGTCCTTGGTCCTTCCAGGCAGTATGGATGGCTGATCATATCAGCCTTTCGGTACTCATGGGTCATTTTTGATGTACTGATGGAACCAGTCTTAACAGTCCATGGTCTGTTGAGTTAAATACTTCCATTTAGTCCGGATAAGGCTGATCATATCAACCTATCAGTACGTATGGGTCATTTTTTCAGGGTCTGATGGACCAGTCTTGACAGTCTTTGGTCCTTCCAGGCAGTACGGATGGATGATTGCATCAGCCTATCAGTACGTATGGGTCATTTTTCATTTACTAATGGAACCAGTCCGGATAGTCCATGGTCCGTGGAATTAAATCCTTCCATTCCGTATGGATAAGGCTGATTATATAAGCCTATCAGTACTTATGGGTCGTTTTTCATGGCGTGATTGACTAGTCTTGACAGTCCTTAGTCCTTCCAGGCAGTACGGATGGCTGATCGTATCAGCCTATCAGTATGTATCGGTCATTTTTCATGAACTTATGGGACCAGTCCGGACACTCCATGATCCGTTGAATTAAATCCTTCCATTCAATATGGATAAGGCTGATCATATAAGCCTATAAGTACGTATGGGTCGATTTCTCATGGCCTTATGGACCAGTCTGAACAGTCCTTGGTCCTTCCAGGCAGTACGGAAGGCTGATCGCATCAGCCTATCAGTAAGTATGGGTCGATTTTTCATGGCCTGATGGACCAGTCTTGACAGTCCTTGGTCCATTAATGCAGTACGGATGGCCGATAGTATCAGCATATCAGTACGTATGGGTCGATTTTTCATGGCCTGATGGACCAGACTGGACAGTCCTTGGTCCTTCCAGGCAGTACGGATGGCTGATCGTATCAGGATTTAAGTACTATGGGTCATTTTTCATGTACTAATGGGACCAGTCTGGACAGTTCATGGTCCGTTGAGTTAAATACTTTCATTAGGTACGGATAAGGCTGATCATATAATCCAACCCGTACGTATGGGTAGGTTTTCCATGGCCTGATGGGCCAGTCTGGATACTCCTTCGTCCATCCAGGCAGAACGGATGGCTTATCGAATCAGTCATTAGAACGTATGGGACATTGTTCATGTATAGGTGGGACCAGTCTGGACAGTCCATGGTCCGTTGAGTTAAATCCTTCCATTCAGTACGGATAACGCTGATCATATCAGCCCATCAGTATGTATGGGTCATTTTTCATGTACTGATGGGACCAGTCTGGACAGTTCATGGTCTGTTAAGTTAAATCCTTCCATTCAGTACGGATAAGGCTGATTATATAAGCCTATAAGTACGTGTGGGTCGATTTTTCATGGCTTGATGGACCAGTCTGGACAGTCCTTGGTCCTTCCAGGCAGTACGGATGGCTGATCATATCAGCCTATCAGTACGTATGGGTCATTTTTGATGTACTGATGGAACCAGTCCATGGTCCGTTCATTTATATCCTTCCATTCAATACGGATAAGGCTGATCATATCAGCCTATCAAGACGTGTGGATCGATTTTTCATGGCCTGATGTACCAGTCTGGATAATCCTTCGTCCATCCAGGCAGTACGGATGGCGGATCGTATCACCCCATCTCTATGTATAGGTCATTTTTCATGTACTGATGGGACCAGTATGGACAGTCCATGGTCCGTTGAGTTAAATCCTTTCATTCAGTATGGATAAGGCTGATAATATCAGCCTATCAGTACATGTGGGTCAATTTTTCATGGCCTGATTGACCAGTCTGGACAGTCCTTGGTCCTTCTAGGCAGTACGGATGGCTGATCATATCAGCCTATCAGTATGTATGGGTCATTTTTCATGTACTAATGGAACCAGTCCGGATAGTCCATGGTCTGTTGAATTAAATCCTTCCATTCAGTACAGATAAGGCTGATCATGTCAGCCTATCAATACGTATGGGTCTATTTTTCATGGTCTGATGGACCAGTCTGGACAGTCCTTGGTCCTTCCAGGCAGTACGGAGTGCTGATCATATCAGCCTATCAGTACGGATGGGTCATTTTTCATGTACTAAAGGGACCAGTCCAGACAGTCCAAGGTCCATTGAATTAAAGCCTTCCATTCAGTACGGATAAGGCTGATCATGTCAGCCTATCAGTACGTATGGGTCGATTTTTTATGGTCTGATGGACCAGTCTTGACTGTCCTTAGTCCTTCCAGGCAGTACAGATGGCTGATCGTATCAGCCTATCAGTACGGATGTGTCATTTTTCATGTACTAATGGGACTAGTCCGGCAGTCCATGGTCCGTTGAATTAAATCCTTCCATTCAGTATGGATAAGGCTGATCATATAAGCCTATCAGTACGTATTGGTCGATTTTTCATGGCCTGATGGACCAGTCTGGACAGTCTTTGGTCCTTCCAAGCAGTACGGATGGCTGATCGTATCTCCCTATCAGTACGTACGGGTCAATTTTTCATGGCCTGATGGACCAGTAAGGACAGTCCTTGGTCCATCCAAACAGTACGGTGGCTTATTTTATCAGCCAATCAGTACGCATGGGTCATTTTTCATGTACTGATGGGACCAGTCAGGACAGTCCATGGTCCGTTGAGTTAAATCCTTCCATTTAGTACGGATAAGGCTGATCATATCAGCCTATCAGTACGTATGGGTCGATTTTTCATGGCCTGATGCACCAGTCTGGACAGTCCTTGGTCCATCCAGGCATTACGGATGGCATATCGTATCAGCCTATCAGTATGTATGGGTCATTTTTCATGTACTGATGGGACAAGTGTGGACAGTCCATGGTCCGATGAGTTAAATCCTTCCATTCGGTACGGATAAGGCTGATCATATCAGCCTATCAGTACTTATGGGTTGATTTTTCATGGCCTGATGGACCAGTCTTGACAGTCCATGGTCCTTCCAAGCAGTACGGATGGCTGATCGTATCAGCCTAACAGTACGTATGGGTCATTTTTCATGTACTGATGGGACCAGTTTGGACAGTCCATGGTCCATTGAGTTAATTCCTTCCATTTAGTACGGATAAGGCTGATCATATCAGCCTATCAGTACATATGGGTCATTTTTCATATACTGATGGGACCAGTTTGGACAGTCCATGGTCCATTGAGTTAATTCCTTCCATTCAGTACGGATATGGCTGATCATATCAGCCTATCAGTACGTATGGGTCGATTTTTTCATGGTCTGATGAACCAGTCTGGACAGTTCTTGGTCCTTCCAGGCAGTACGGATGGCTGATCGTATCGCCTATCAGTACGGATTGCTGATCGTATCGCCTATCAGTACGGATGGGTCATTTTTCATGTACTAATGGGATCAGTCCCGACAGTCCATGGTCAATCGAATTAAAGCCTTTCGTTCAGTATGGAAAAGGCTGATCATATCATCCTATCAGTACGTATGGATAGATTTTTCATGGCTTGATGGACCAGTCTGGACAGTCCTTGGTCAATCAAGGCATTTTGATGGCTGATCGTATCAGTCATCAGTACGTATGGATCATTTTTTATGTATAGGGGGGACCACACTTGACAGTCCATGGTCTGTTGAGTTAAGTCCTTCCATTCAGTACGGATAAGGCTCATCATATCAGCCTATCAGTACGTGTGGGTCAATTTTTCATGGCCTGAAGGACCAGTCTGGGCAGTCCTTGGTCCTTCCAGGACGTACGGATGTCTGGTCGTATCATCCTATCAGTACGTATGGCTAATTTTTCATGTACTGATTGGACCAGTCTAGACAGTCCATGGTCTGTTGAGTTAAATCATTCCATTCAGTACGGTTAAGGCTGATCATATCAGCCTATCAGTATGTGTGGGAAAAATTTTCATGGCCTGATGGACCAGTTTGGACAGTCCTTGGTCGATCCAGGCATTACGGATGGCAGATCGTATCAGCCTAGTAGTACATATGGTTCATTATTCATGTACTGATGGGACCAATCTGGACAGTCCATGGTCCGTTGAGTTAAATCCTTCCATTCAGTACGGATAAGGCTGATCATGTCAGCCTATCAATACGTATGGGTCAATTTTTCATGGTCTGATGGACCAGTCTGGGCAGTCCTTACTTCTTCCAGGCAGTACAGATGGATGATCGTATCAGCCTATCAGTACAGATGTGTCATTTTTCAGGTACTAATGGTACCAGTCCGGACAGTCCATGGTCCATTGAATTAAAGCCTTCCATTCAGTATGGATAAGGCTGATCATATCATCCTATCAGTATGTATTGATAGTTTTTTATGGACCAGTCTGGACAGTCCTTGATCCATCCAGGTAGTTTGATGGCTGATCGTATTAGTCATCAGTATGTTTGGGTCGTTTTCATGTATAGGTGGGACCACGCTAGACAGTCCATGGCCGTTCAGTTAAATCCTTCCATTCAGTACGGATAAGGCTGATCATATCAGCCTATCAGTACGTGTGGGTCGATTTTTCATGGCCTGATGGACCAGTATGGACAGTCCTTAGTCTTTCATGGCTGTACGGATGGCTGGTCGTATCATCCTATCAGTACATATGGTTAATTTTTCATGTACTAATCTGACCAATCTCGACAGTCCATGGTCTGTTAAGTTAAATCCTTTCATTCAGTACGGTTAAGGCTGATATATCAGCCTATCAGTACGTGTGGGTCGATATTTCATGGCCTGATGGAGCAGTCTGGACAGTCCTTGGTCCTTCCAGGCAGTTCGGATGGCTGATCATATCAGCCTATCAGTACGTATGGGTCAATTTTCATGTACTAATGGAACCATTCCGGATAGTCCATGGTCTGTTGAATTAAATCCTTCCATTCAGTACAGACAAGGCTGATCATGTCAGCCTATTAGTACGTATGGGTCATTTTTTCATGGTGTGATGGACCAGTCTGGACAGTCCTTGGTCCTTCCAGGCAGTACGGATGGCTAATCGTATCAGCCTATCAGTACGTATGGGTCATTTTTCATTTACTAATGTAACAAGTCCGGATAGTCCATGGTTCGTGGAATTAAAACCTTCCATTCATTATGGATAAGGCTGATTATATAAGCCTATCAGTACTTATGGGTCGTTTTTCATGGCGTGATTGACTAGTCGGGACAGTCCTTAGTCCTTCCAGGCAGTACGGATGGCCGATCGTATCACACAATCAGTATGTATGGGTCATTTTTCATATACTAATGGAACCAGTCCAGACACTCCAGGTCTGTTGAATTAAAACCTTCCATTCAATATGGATAAGGCTGATCATATAAGCCTATCAATACGTATGGGTCGATTTTTCATGGCCTTATGGACCAGTCTGGACAGTCCTTGGTCCTTCCAGGCAGTACGGAAGGCTGATCGCATCAGCCTATCAGTAAGTATTGGTCGATATTTCATGGCCTGATGGACCAGTCTTGACAGTCCTTGCTCCATAAGGAAGTACGGATGGCAGATCGTATCAGCGTAGCAATATGTATTGGTCAATTTTTCATGGCCTTATGGACCAGACTGGACAGCCTTGGTCCTTCCAGGCAGTACGGATGGCTGATCGTATCAGCCTATCAGTACGTATGTGTCATTTTTCATGTACTGGTAGGACCAGTCAGGACAGTCCATGGTCGGTTGATTTAAATCCTTCCATTCAGTACGGATAAGGCTGATCATATCAGCCTATCAGTACATGTGGGTCAATTTTTCATGTACTGATGGACTAGTCTGGACAGTCCTCTTGGTCCATCCAGGCAGTTTGGATGGCTGATAGTATCAGTCATCAGTATGTATGGGTCATTGTTCATGTATAGGTGGGACCAGTTTGGACAGTACATGGTCCGTTGAGTTAAATCCTTCCATTCAGTACGGATAAGGCTGATCATATCATCCCATCAGTATGTATGGGTCATTTTTTATGTACTGATGGGACCACGCTGGACAGTCCATGGTCCGTTGAGTTAAATCCTTCCATTCAGTACGGATAAGGCTGATCATATCAGCCTATCAGTACGTGTGGGTCTATTTTTCATGTCCTGATGGACCAGTCTGGACAGTCCTTTGTCCTTCCAGGCAGTACGGATGGCTGGTTGTATCATTCTATCAGTATGTATGTCTAATTTTTAATGTACTGAGGACCAGTCCGGACAGTTCATGGTCTGTTGAGTTAAATGCTTCCATTCAGTACTGTTAAGCTGATCATATCAGCCTATCAATATGTATGGGTCGATTTTTCAATGCCTGATGGACAGTATGGATGTCCTTGGTCCATCCAGGCAGTACGGATGGCTGATCATATCAGCCTATCAGTACGTATGGGTCATTTTTCATGTACTAATGGGACCAGTCCGGACAGTCCATGGTCCGTTGAATTAAATCATTCCATTCATTATGGATAAGGCTGATCATATAAGGCTATCAATACGTATTGGTCGACTTTTCATGGCCTTATGGACCAGTCTGGACAGTCTTTTGTCCTTCCAGGCAGTACGGATGGCTGATCGTATCAGATTATCAGTAAGTATGGGTCAATTTTTCATGGCCTTATGGACCAGTAAGGACAGTCCTTGGATCAGGCCAAGAACAAATACCCATTACCTCGGATAGATGAGTTGTTGGATCAGCTCAAGGGTGCAAAGTGGTTCTCTAAGATTGATTTGGTTTCAAGGTATCATCAGATCCCTATTGAACAAAATGATGTTAGAAAGACAGCATTCCTAACCAGGTACGGCCACTATGAGTTTGTGGCAACTGCAGTTTTTGGCAAAGGAGTGTTGGATTCCTTGGACACATCGTGTCTGATCAGGCAGTCTCAGTTAACCCTAAGAAGATCAAGGCCATACAGGGATGGCCACGACCTAAGAGTGCAACAGAGGTCAGGAGTTTCTTTGGGGTGGCCGGATACTACAGGAAGTTTGTCAAAGGGTTTGCCAGCTTGGCTCAACCCATGACACAACTAACTGGGAAGGATGTGAAGTTTGTATGGTCTGAAGAATGTGACAAGTGTTTCTCTATCTTGAAGGATATGCTGACAAGTGCACCTATCCTAGTGCTGCCAGAGGCTGACCAACCATATGTGGTATACACTGATGCATCCATCACTGGACTGGGATGTGTATTGACCCAACACGGTAAGGTGATTGCTTATGCCTCTAGGCAGTTGCGGAAGCATGAGGGAAACTACCCAACCCACGACCTGGAGATGGCCTCAGTGGTATTTGCCCTCAAGATATGGCGATCATACTTGTATGGTGCCAAGGTTCAGATCTTAACCGACCACAAAAGTCTCAAGTACATATTCACTCAACCTGAGTTTAATTTGAGACAAAGAAGGTGGATGGAGTTTGTGGCCGATTATGATCTTGAGATTGCTTACCATCCAGGTAAAGCAAACTTGGTGGCCGATGCCTTGATCCGGAGAAGGGCCAAGGTTTCAGCTGAAAGGGAGGCAGAGGTGTTGGAAGGGATGGTCCGGACATTGCACCTGAACACATTGGCCAACGAGGACGAATCTTTGGGTTTGGAGCCAGTGAACCAGGATCTTCTTTCCAGCTTAGACAAGCACAAAGCTTGGATGACAACCTCCAAACGGTTGCTCTGAATGATAAGATGGAGTACCAGGTTGCACAAGATGGTACGATCTTGGTCCATGGGAGGATCACTATTCCTAATGTAAGGGAACTTAAGGAGGAGATTATGGGCCAGTCTCATAAGTCTAAGTTCTCTGTGCATCGTGGACTGAATAAGATGTACAAGGACATCAAGAGGTATTACCATTGGGTCCGCATGAAGACTGATGTGGCCGAATGAGTGGCTAAGTGTCCTACTTGACAACTCGTCAAGGCTGAGCATCAAGTACCCAGTGGGTTACTTCAGAATCTACCTATTCTAGAAAGGAAGTGGGATCATATCATCATGGACTTTGTGTTTGGTTTT
This sequence comes from Sinapis alba, assembly GCA_012274485.2. NCBI lineage: Eukaryota > Viridiplantae > Streptophyta > Magnoliopsida > Brassicales > Brassicaceae > Sinapis > Sinapis alba. The sequence goes on along the minus strand of MU105704.1, from coordinate 101,801 downwards.
CCCACGACCAGGAACAGGAAAGATTCAGTATGGGTAGTGGTGGATCGTTTGACCAAGTCAGCTCATTTCATACCAATCAAGAAAACTGATGGTGTGGAGCCCTTGGTGCAGATCTACATGGATGAGATAGTACGCCTGCATGGGTTGCCGGCCAGTATTGTTTCAGATAGAGATCCTCGGTTTGCTTCTTACTTTTGGAAGGCTTTCCAAAAGGCCTTGGGAACAAGAGTGAACATGAGTACATCTTATCACCCACAAACGGATGGTCAGTCGAAGAGAACCATCCAGACAATGGAGGACACGTTAAGGGCATGTGTCTTGGACTGTGGAGTTTCCTGGGAAAGACATCTGCCTTTGGTTGAGTTTGCTTACAACAACAGCTACCACACTAGTATTGGGATGTCTCCATATGAGGCTTTGTATGGGTGACCTTGCAGGACTCCATTATGCTGGACCCAAGTGGGGGAGCACAGCATGATAGGACCTGAGATTGTGGAAGAGACCACGGAGAAGATCAAGTTTATAAAAGATAAGATGAAGGAAGCACAGGGCCGCCACAAATCCTATGCAGATAGAAGAAGGAAGCATGTGGAGTTTGAGGTGGTTGACATGGTTTACCTAGATCACATTTAAGGGCCAGAAAAGAGTGTCTGGCCGGAGGAAGTGTGATCCAAGATACATGGGTCCATTCCGGATCATAGAGAGGGTTGGTGCAATGGCTTACAATCTGAACCTACCAACAGAGATGGATGCGTTTCACAATGTATTCCATGTATCTCAGCTGAGGAAATGTCTTTCAAATCAAGACATTGCTATTCCTGAGATTCCATCCGATCTAGGCACGAACCTCACCTTGGAGACAAGGCCAGTTCGGATTGTGGATAGGATGGAGAAAGCCATGAGAAGGAAGACCATACAAATGGTCAAAGTTGTTAGGGACTGCAGTGGGCAAGAACAAGTCACTTGGGAGATAGAAGCAAGGATGAAGGCTGACTTTCGAGAATAGTATGGTCAGTTTTCTATGGAGGCAAGTCTAGGGTCGGATTCGAGGACGAATCCATCTCAAGTGGGGAGACTTTTCATGTCCCTGATTCTAGGTAAGGCCTTCGGTCACAGCCATGGTGCTAGTAGATGCACCAGTCAGGTCACACGACCTAAAGACAAGCGTATCATGGCTGGAATGGATGGTTAAGTGCATCAATAGGCTGAGACTTAACCAGAATCGGATGGAGACAAGGAAAGAAGAGTTGGACGAGTTCTAAGGCAGCCGGACGAAGCATGGAAGTATCTCGACCATCAAGCTCAGGACAGCTCAGTGCAGCTCACACTAGCCTAGGTCAGCTCCAGTAGCTGGATCACTAGCTTTGTTAGCTGGGGCAGCTAGCAACCAGCTCACCTCAGCTTGGGGGAGTGTTCGGGTCTTGGCTAAGGGTCTCGGGTCATGGGCGGTTATCGGGCCGGTCTTGTTGGCCAAGGGGATCCGACCAGTCTGGGGTCTTGGACAAGGAAGCAAGGCAGTGGACACGGCTATGGGACCTTCATTCGAACAGGATAAGAGAGAGAGGGGTGGATGGAGGCAGTTAGGGTGAAAGGGTGCGAATGGTGCAAGTTACACCCATTCGGCCATCAAGTCACACTTGTTAATGGTCGATTCTCCCCTATAAATACAGACCCTTGGGGTCCAGAATTAACACAATTTTCCCTAATGAAATCTGTGCCACAATTGTGACAGAGAGAAAGAAAGAAACAGAGAGAGAGATCGGCCAAAGCTTGGCTGTGTGTTTTGCTGGTTGATTTCCGATCAGGAGTTGGCTTGTGTGGTGGGGAGATCGATTGATGATGGGTACCGGAGGAAAGTAGAAGGACCTGGAGAAGGGTTTGAGCACTCCAGAGCGCACGCCCAAGGTGAGTGGGATGGACAGAATCATCCTGCCATGCCCGCGGTGAAATTCCGTGTAGGCTGTGGTCGGATTGGTGGATCCAGACCCATCTCTTCCCATCTCCTTACTAATTAATCTCTCTTAATCTATATTCTCTATGTGGTTGGTGTTTCAGCCTCAGTGTGACTGGACCAAGGCCTTGGCCGGTCCCCGAATATAGTCCTTGGCCTTTGGCCGGACTGATCTTGGTCGTATTCTATAGGCTCAGGTTTGATTCATTGAATTCCGATCATGGATTCATCTTAGTGGGGATTTATCATGATTTATCATTTATTTTATTGGGTTTTATCTAATTGATTTGTTGATGGTCAGTTATGGCCGATTTGGCTGATTCTTGCCGAGATCTATAGGATCGAGGCCGGTTCTGTAGATTCTAATTATGGATTACTCTTAGTTGGGATTTATCAGGAATTTTCAAGAATTTTAATTAGTTTTTAGGGATTTATTTGAGTAGGTCAGATTTGGGATTCAGCCATGTTCGGTTGTGGTTCGGTGTGGTCAATGGGTTAGACCACATTAGATCAGTCAGGCCGTGTGTTGATTATGTGTTCAGGATGTCCTGGGTGATGTACCGAGGGTGGCCGTGTGCCTTGTGAACTGATTGGATAGTTATGGAACATAGTATAGGAGAACCGAACCATGCAATGTAGACTTGACTGTTAGGGTATCGGATTGTACTTATACATATGTCTTGTGGTGTGTGTTGGTTTCAGGATCAGACCAGGATCGTGAAAGTTCAAGTAACCACGAAGACCTGAGCTGTGGATGGATGTGTGGGTTGTAGGATAGTATAGTTAGTATGAACACATGAATTTATGATAGCCTATTGTGCAACTGAATCTATGTATTGGATCACATCTTGTATATTAATAAAGATACAAATTCTCTTATCTGAATAGACTTAGGAATTGATGTGGTTGAACCTCATGTGATTGAAAATGACTTGGAGAAATATTGGACTTTAAAAGTGAACAAAAGTTACATAATTAGACAAGTAAGGCCGCGGGTCCTAGTTGGGTCCTTTGGGACAGGATCGGATCTTACAATTTCAGCCTATCAGTACGTGTGGGTCGACTTTTCATGGCCTGATTGACCAGTCTGGACAGTCCTTAGTCCTTCCAGGCAGTACGGATGGCTGATCATATCAGCCTATCAGTACGTAAGGTTCATTTTTCATGTACTAATGGAACCAGTCCGGACACTCCATGGTCCGTTGAATTAAATCCTTCCATTCAATATAGATAAGGCTGATCATATAAGCCTATCAGTACATAAGGGTCAATTTTTCATGGCCTGATGGACCAGTCTGGACAGTCCTTGGTCCTTCCAGGCAGTACGGAAGGCTGATCGTACCAGCCTATCGGTAAGTATGGGTCGATTTTTCATGGCCTGATGGACCAGTCTGGACAGTCCTTGGTCCATTAAGGCAGTACGGATGGCCGATCGTATCAGCCTATCAGTACGTATGGGTCAATTTTTCATGGCCTGATGGACCAGTCTGGATAGTCCACTGTCCTTCCAGGCAGTACGGATGGCTTATCATATCAGCCTATCAGTACGTATGGGTCATTTTTCGTGTACTGGTGGGACCAGTCTTGACAGTCCATGGTCGGTTGATTTAAATCCTTCCACTCAGCATGGATAAGGCTGATCATATCAGCCTATCAGTACGTGTGGGTCGATTTTTCATGGACTGATGGACCAGTCTGGACAGTCCTTGGTCCTTCCAGGCAGTACGGATGGCTGATCATATCAGCCTTTCAGTACGTATGGGTCATTTTTCATGTACTGATGGGACCAGTCTGGACAGTCCATGGTCCGTTGATTTAAATACTTTCATTGAGTACGGATAAGGCTGATCATATCATCCTGCCAGTACGTATGGGTAGATTTTACATGGCCTGATGGACCAGTCTGGATAGTCCTTGGTCCATCCAGGCAGTACGGATGGCTTATCGAATCAGTCATCAGTACGTATGGGTCATTGTTCATGTATAGGTGGGACCAGTCTGGACAGTCCATGGTCCGTTGAGTTAAATCCTTCCATTCAGTACAGATAAGGCTGATCATATCAGCCCATCGGTATGTATGAGTCATTTTTCATGTACTGATGGGACCAGTCTGGACAGTCCATGGTCCGTTGAGTTTAATCCTTCCATTCAGTACGGATAAGGCTGATCATATCAGCCTATAAGTACGTGTGGGTCGATTTTTCATGGCCTGATGGACCAGTCTGGACAGTCCTTGGTCCTTCCAAGCAGTACGGATGGCTGATCATATCAGCCTATCAATACGTATGGGTCATTTTTCATGTACTGATGGGACCAGTCTGGACAGTCAATGGTCCATTGAGTTAAATCCTTCCATTGAGTACGAATAAGGCTGATCATATCATCCTATCAATACGTATGGGTAGATTTTTCATGGCCTGATGGACCATCCTGGACAGTCCTTGGTCCATCCAGGCAATACGGATGGCTGATCGTATCAGCCTATCAGTATGTATGGGTAATTTTTTCATGTACTGATGGGACCAGTCCGGACAGTCCATGGTCTTTTGAGTTAAATCCTTCCATTCAGTACGGTTAAGGCTGATCATATCAGCCTATCAGTACGTGTGGGTCAATTTTTCAAGGCCTCATGGAGCAGTCTAGACAGTCCTTGGTCCATCCAGGCAGTATGGATGGCTGATCGTATCAGCCTATCAGTCCATATGGGTCATTTTTCATGTACTTATGGGACCAGTCTTGACAGTCCATGGTCCGTTGAGTTAAATCCTTCCATTCAGTACGGATAAGGCTGATCATATCAGCCTATCAGTACGTGTGGGTCGATTTTTCATGTCTTGATGGACTAGTCTGAAAGTCCTTGGTCCATCCAGACAGTTTGGATGGCTGATCGTATCAGTCATCAGTACGTATGGGTAATTTTTCATGTATAGGTGGGACAAGTCTGGACAGTCCATGGTCCGTTGAGTTAAATCCTTCCATTCAGTACGGATAAGGCTGATCATATCAGCCTATCAGTACGTATGGGTAGATTTTTCATGGCCTGATGGACAAGTCTGGACAGTCCTTGGTCCATCCAGGCAGTACGGATGGCTGATCGTATCAGCCTATCAGTATGTATGGGTAAATTTTCATGTACTGATGGAACCAGTCCGGACAGTCCATGGTCTTTTGAGTTAAATCCTTCCATTCAGTACGGTTAAGGCTGATCATATCAGTCTATCAGTACGTATGGGTCGATTTTTCATGGGCTGATGGACCAGATTGGACAGTCATTGGTCCATCCAGGCAGTACGGATGGGTGATCGTATCAGCCTATTATGACATATTGGTCATTTTACATGTACTAATTGTACTAGTCTGGACAGTCCATGGTCCGTTGAGTTAAATCCTTCCATTCAGTACGGATAAGGCTGATCATATCAGGCTATCAGTACATGTAGGTAAATTTTTCATGGCATGATGGAACCAGTCTTAACAGTCCATGGCCTGTTGAGTTAAATACTTCCATTCAGTACGGATAAGGCTGATCATATCAGCCTATCAGTACGTATGGGTCGTTTTTTCATGGTGTGATTGACCAGTATGGACAGTCCTTGGTCCTTCCAGGCAGTACGGATGGATGATCGTATCAGCCTATCAGTACGTATGGGTCATTTTTCATTTACTAATGGATTATATAAGCCTATCAGTACTTACGGGTCGTTTTTCATGGCGTGATTGACTAGTCTAGAAAGTCCTTAGTCCTTCCCGGTAGTACGGATGGCTTATCGTATCAGCCTATCAGTATGTATGGGTCATTTTTCATGTACTAATGGGACCAGTCCGGACACTCCATGATCCGTTGAATTAAATCCTTCCGTTCAATATGGATAAGGCTGATCATATAAGCCTATCAGTACGTATGGGTCGATTTTTCATGGCCTTATGGACCAGTCTGGACAGTCCTTGGTCCTTCCAGGCAGTACGGGAGGATGATCGCATCAGCCTATCAGTAAGTATGAGTCGATTTTTCATGGCCTGATGGACCAGTCTAGACAGTCCTTGGTCCATTTAGGCAGTACGGATGGCCGATTGTATCAGCATATCAGTATGTATGGGTCGATTTTTCATGGCCGGATGGAGCAGTCTGGACAGTCCTTGGTCCTTCCAGGCAGTACGGATGGCTGATCGTATCAGCCTATCAGTACGTATGGGTAATTTTTCATGTACTGGTAGGACCAGTCAGGACCGTCCATGGTCGGTTGAGTCAAATCCTTCCATTCAGTACGGATAAGGCTGATCATATCAGCCTATCAGTACATGTGGGTCGATTTTTCATGTACTGATGTACTAGTCTGGACAGTCCTCTTGGTCCATCCAGGAAATTTGGATGACTGATAGTATCAGTCATCAGTACGTATGGGTCTTTTTCATGTATAGGTGGGACCAGTCTGGACAGTCCATGATCCGTTTGTTGAGTTAAATCCTTCCATTCAGTACGGATAAGGCTCATCATATCAGCCTGTCAGTATGTATGGGTAGATTTTTCATGGCCTTATGGACAAGTCTGGACAGTCCTTGGTTCATCCAGGCAGTGCGGATGGCTGATCGTATCAGCCTATCATTATGTATGGGTAATTTTTCGTGTACTGATGGGACCAGTTCCGAAAGTCCATGGTCTTTTGAGTTAAATCCTTCTATTCAGTACAGATAAGGCTGATCATATAAACCTATCAGTACATATGGGTCAATTTTTCATGGCCTGATGGACCAGTCTGGACAGTCCCTTGTCCTTCCAGGCAGTACGGATGGCTGATCATATCAGCCTATCAGTACGTATGGGTCATTTTTCATGTACTGATGGGACCAGTCTGGACATTCCATGGTCTGTTGAGCTCAATCCTTCCATTCAATACGGATAAGGCTGATCATATCAGCCTATCAGTACGTGTGGGTCGAATTTTCGTGGCCTGATGGACCAGTCTGGACAGTCCTTGGTCCTTCAGGCAGTACAAATGGCTGATCGTATCAGCCTATCAGTACATATGGTCATTTTACATGTACTGATGGGACCAGTCTGGACATTCCATGGTCTGTTGAGTTAAATCCTTCCATTCAGTACCGATAAGGCTGATCATATCATCCTATCAGTATGTATGGGTAGATTTTTCATGGCTTGATGGCCAGTCTCGACAGTCCTTGGTCCTTCCAGGCAGTACGGATGGCTGATCGTATCAGCCTATCAGAATGTATGGGTCATTTTTGATGTACTGATGGAACCAGTCTTAACAGCCCATGGTCTGTTGAGTTATATACTTCCATTCAGTACAGATAAGGCTGATCATATCAGCCTATTAGTACGTATGGGTCATTTTTTCATGGTCTGATGGACCAGTCTAGACAGTCCTTGGTCCTTCCATGCAGTACGGATGTCTGATCCTATCAGCCTATCAGTACGTATGGGTCATTTTTCATTTACATGGAACCAGTCCGGATAGTCCATGGTCCGTGGAATTAAATCCTTCCATTCAGTATCGATAAGGTTGATCATATAAGCCATTCAGTACTTATGGGTCGTTTTTCATGGCCTGATTGACCAGTCTGGACAGTCCTTACTCCTTCCAGGCAGTACGGATGGCTGATTGTATCAGCCCATCAGTACGTATGGGTCATTTTTCATGTACTAATGGGACCAGTCCGGACACTCCATGGTCCGCTTAATTAAATCCTTCTATTACATATAGATTAGGCTGATTATATAAGCCTATCAGTACGTATGGGTCGATTTTTCATTGCCTGATGGACCATTCTGGACAGTCCTTGGTCCTTCCAGGCAGTACGGAAGGATGATCGTATCAGCCTATCAGCAAGTATGGGTCAATTTTTCATGGCCTGATGGACCAGTCTGGACAGTCCTTGGTCCATTAAGGCAGTACGGATGGCCAATCATATCAGCCTATCAGTACGTATGGGTCAATTTTTCATGGCCTGATGGACCAGACTGGACAATCCTTGGTTCTTCCAGGCAGTATGGATGGCTGATCGTATCAGCCTATCAGTACGTATGGGTCATTTTTCATGTACTGGTAGGATCAGTCAGGACAGTCCATGGTCGGTTGAGTTAAATCCTTCCATTCAGTGCGGACATGGCTGATCATACAGCCTATCAGTACACATGGGTTGATTTTTCATGGCCTGATGGACTAGTTTGAACTGTCCTTGGTCCTTCCAGGCAGTACGGATGGCTGATAGTATCATTCTATCAGTACATATGGGTAATTTTTCATGTACTAATGGGACCAGTCCAGACAGTCCATGGTATGTTGAGTTAAATACTTTCATTCAGTCCAGTTAAGGCTGATCATATCAGCTTATCAGTACGTTTGGGTCGACTTTTCATGGCCTGATGGACCAGTCTGACAGTCCTTGGTCCATCCCGGTAGTACGGATGGCTGATCGTATCAGCCTATCAGTACGTTTGGGAAAATTTTCATGTACTGATGGGACCAGTCTGGACAGTCCATTGTCCGTTGAGTTAAATCCTTCCCTTCAGTACGGATATAGCTGATCATATCATCCTATCCATATGTATGCGTAGATATTTCATGGCCTGATGGACCAGTATGGACAGTCCTTGGTCTCTCCAGGCAGTTTGGATGGCTGATCGTATCAGTCATCAGTACATATGGGTCATATTTCTTGTACAGGTGGGACCAGTCTGGACAGTCCATGGTCCGTTGATTTAAATTCTTCCATTCAGTACGGATAAGGCTGATCATATCAGCCTATCAGGACGTGTGGGTCGATTTTTCATGGCCTGATGTACCAGTCTGGATAGTCCTTGGTCCATCCAGGCAGTACATATGGCTGATCGTATCAGCCCATCTCTATGTATGGGTCATTTTTCATGTACTGATGGGACCAGTATGGACAGTCCATGGTCAGTTGAGTTAAATCCTTCCATTCAGTATGGATAAGGCTGATCATATCAGCCTATCAAGACGTGTGGGTCGATTTTTCATGGCCTGATGGACCAGTCTGGACAGTCCTTGGTCCTTCCAGGCAGTACGGATGGCTGATCATATCAGCCTATCAGTATGTATGGGTCATTTTTCATGTACTAATGGAACCAGTCCGGATAGTCCATGGTCTGTTGAATTAAATACTTCCATTCAGTACGGATAAGGCTGATCATGTCAGCCTATCAGTACGTATGGCTCGATTTTTATGGTCTGATGAACCAGTCTGGACAATCCTTAGTCCTTCAAGGCAGTAAAGATGGCTGATCGTATCAGCCTATCAGTACGGATGTGTCATTTTTCATGTACTAATGGGACCAGTCCGGACAGTCCATGGTCCGTTGAATTAAATCCTTTCATTCAGTATGGATAAGGCTGATCATATTAGCATATTAGTACGTATTGGTCGATTTTTCATGGCCTAATGGACCAGTGTGGACAGTCTTTGGTCCTTCCAGGCAGTACGGATGGCTGATCGTATCAGCCTAACAGTACGTATGGGTTGATTTTTCATGGCCTGATGGACCAGTAAGGACAGTCCTTGGTCCATTAAAACAGTACGGGTGGCTTATCGTATCAGCCAATCAGAACACATGGGTCATTTTTCATGTACTGATGGGACCAGTCAGGACAGTCCATGGTCCGTTGAGTTAAATCCTTCCATTCAGTACGGATAAGGCTGATCATATCAGCCCATCAGTATGTATGGGTCATTTTTCATGCACTGATGGGACCAGTCTGGACAGTCCATGGTCTGTTGAGTTAAATCCTTCCATTCAGTACGGATAAGGCTGATCATATCAGCCTATAAGTATGTGTGGGTTGATTTTTCATGGCCTGATGGACCAGTATGGACAGTCCTTGGTCCTTCCAGGCAGTACGGATGGCTGATCATATCCTCCTATCAGTACGTATAGGTCATTTTTCATGTACTGATGGGACTATTCTGGACAGTCCATGGTCCGTTGAGTTAAATCCTTCCATTGAGTACGAATAAGGCTGATCATATCATCCTATCAGTACGTATGGGTAGATTTTTCATGGCCTGATGGACCAGTCTGGACAGTCCTTGGTCCATCCAGGAAGTACGGATGGCTGATCGTATCAGCCTATCAGTATGTATGGGTAATTTGTTCATGTACTGATGGGACCAGTCCAGACAGTCCATGGTCCGTTGAGTTAAATCCTTCCATTCAGTACGGATAAGGCTGATCATATCAGCCTATTAGTACGTATGGGTCATTTTTTCATGGTCTGATGGACCAGTCTAGACAGTCCTTGGTCCTTCCATGCAGTACGGATGTCTGATCCTATCAGCCTATCAGTACGTATGGGTCATTTTTCATTTACATGGAACCAGTCCGGATAGTCCATGGTCCGTGGAATTAAATCCTTCCATTCAGTATCGATAAGGTTGATCATATAAGCCATTCAGTACTTATGGGTCGTTTTTCATGGCCTGATTGACCAGTCTGGACAGTCCTTACTCCTTCCAGGCAGTACGGATGACTGATTGTATCAGCCCATCAGTACGTATGGGTCATTTTTCATGTACTAATGGGACCAGTCCGGACACTCCATGGTCCGCTTAATTAAATCCTTCTATTACATATAGATTAGGCTGATTATATAAGCCTATCAGTACGTATGGGTCGATTTTTCATTGCCTGATGGACCAGTCTGGACAGTCCTTGGTCCTTCCAGGCAGTACGGAAGGATGATCGTATCAGCCTATCAGCATGTATGGGTCAATTTTTCATGGCCTGATGGACCAGTTTGGACAGTCCTTGGTCCATTAAGGCAGTACGGATGGCCAATCATATCAGCCTATCAGTACGTATGGGTCAATTTTTCATGGCCTGATGGACCAGACTGGACAATCCTTGGTTCTTCCAGGCAGTATGGATGGCTGATCGTATCAGCCTATCAGTACGTATGGGTCATTTTTCATGTACTGGTAGGATCAGTCAGGATAGTCCATGGTCGGTTGAGTTAAATCCTTCCATTCAGTGCGGACATGGCTGATCATACAGCCTATCAGTACACATGGGTTGATTTTTCATGGCCTGATGGACTAGTTTGAACTGTCCTTGGTCCTTCCAGGCAGTACGGATGGCTGATAGTATCATTCTATCAGTACATATGGGTAATTTTTCATCTACTAATGGGACCAGTCCAGACAGTCCATGGTATGTTGAGTTAAATACTTTCATTCAGTACAGTTAAGGCTGATCATATCAGCTTATCAGTACTTTTGGGTCGACTTTTCATGGCCTGATGGACCAGTCTGACAGTCCTTGGTCCATCCCGGTAGTACGGATGGCTGATCGTATCAGCCTATCAGTACGTTTGGGAAAATTTTCATGTACTGATGGGACCAGTCTGGACAGTCCATTGTCCGTTGAGTTAAATCCTTCCCTTCAGTACGGATATAGCTGATCATATCATCCTATCCATATGTATGCGTAGATATTTCATGGCCTGATGGACCAGTATGGACAGTCCTTGGTCTCTCCAGGCAGTTTGGATGGCTGATCGTATCAGTCATCAGTACATATGGGTCATATTTCTTGTACAGGTGGGACCAGTCTGGACAGTCCATGGTCTGTTGAGTTAAATCCTTCTATTCAGTACGGATAAGGCTGATCATATCAGCCTATAAGTATGTGTGGGTTAATTTTTCATGGCCTGATGGACCAGTATGGACAGTCCTTGGTCCTTCCAGGCAGTACGGATCGCTGATCATATCCTCCTATCAGTACGTATAGGTCATTTTTCATGTACTGATGGGACTATTCTGGACAGTCCATGGTCCGTTGAGTTAAATCCTTCCATTCAGTACGGATAAGGCTGATCATATCAGCCTATCAGCACATGTGGGTCGATTTTTCATGTCTTGATGGACTAGTCTAGACAGTCTTTGGTCCCTCCAGACAGTTTGGATGGCTGATCATATCAGTCATCAGTACGTATGGGTCATTTTTCATGTATAGGTGGGACCAGTCTGGACAGTCCATGGTCCGTTGAGTTAAATCCTTCCATTGAGTACGAATAAGGCTGATCATATCATCCTATCAGTACGTATGGGTAGATTTTTCATGGCCTGATGGACCAGTCTGTACAGTCCTTGGTCCATCCAGGAAGTACGGATGGCTGATCGTATCAGCCTATCAGTATGTATGGGTAATTTGTTCATGTACTGATGGGACCAGTCTGGACAGTCCATGGTCCGTTGAGTTAAATCCTTCAATTCAGTACGGATAAGGCTGATCATATCAGCCTATCAGTACGTATGGGTAGATTTTTCATGGCTTGATGGACAAGTCTGGACAGTCCTTGGTCCATCCAGGCAGTACGGATGGCTGATCATATCAGCCTATTAGTATGTATGGGTAAATTTTCATGTACTGATGGAACCAGTCTGGACAGTCCATGGTCTTTTAAGTTAAATCCTTCCATTCAGTACGGTTAGGGCTGATCATATCAGCTTATCACTATGTATGGGTCGATTTTTCATGGCCTGATGGACCAGACTGGACAGTCCTTGGTCCATCCAGGCAGTACGGATGGCTGATCGTATCAGCCTATTAGTACGTATTGGTCATTTTACATGTACTGATGGGACCAATTTGGACTGTCCATGGTCCGTTGAGTTAAATCCTTCCATTCAGTACGGATAAGGCTGATCATATCAGCCTATCAGTACATGTGGGTAAATTTTTAATGGCCTGATGAACCAGTCTGGACAGTCCTTGGTCCTTCCAGGCAGTACAAATGGCTGATCGTATCAGCCTATCAGTACATATGGGTCATTTTTGATGTACAGATGGAACCAGTCTTAACAGTCCATGGTCTGTTGAGTTAAATACTTCCATTCCGTACAGATGAGGCTGATCATATCAGCCTATCAGTACGTATGGGTCGTTTTTTCATGGTGTGATGGACCCGTCTTGACAGTCCTTGGTCCTTCCAGGCAGTACGGATGGCTGATCGTATCAGCCTATCAGTACGTATGTGTCATTTTTCATTTACTAATGGAACCAGTCCGGATAGTCCATGGTCCGTGTAATTAAATCCTTCCATTCAGTATGGATAAGGCTGATTATATAAGCCTATCAGTACTTATGGGTCGTTTTTCATGGCGTGATTGACTAGTCTAGACAGTCCTTAGTCCTTCCACGCAGTACGGATGGCTGATCGTATCAGCCTATCAGTATGTATGGGACCAGTCCGGACACTCCATGGTCCGTTGAATTAAATCCTTCCATTCAATATGGATAAGGCTGATCATATAAGCCTATCAGTACGTATGGGTCGATTTTTCATGGCCTTATGGACCAGTCTGGACAGTCCTTGGTCCTTCCAGGCAGTTCGGAAGGCTGATTGCATCAGCCTATCAGTAAGTATGGGTCGATTTTTCATGGCCTGATGGACCAGTCTGGACAGACCTTGGTCCATTAAGGCATTACGGATGGCCGATCGTATCAGCATATCAGTATGTATGGGTCGATTTTGTCATGGCCTGATGGACCAGACTGGACAGTCTTTGGTCCTTCCAGGCAGTACGGATGGCTGATCGTATCAGCCTATCAGTACGTATTGGTCATTTTTCATGTACTGGTAGGACCAGTCAGTACAGTCCATGGTCGGTTGATTTAAATCCTTACATTCAGTACGGATAAGGCTGATCATATCAGCCTATCAGTACATGTGGGTCGATTTTTCATGTACTTATGGACTAGTCTGGACAGTCCTCTTGGTCCATGTAGGCAGTTTGGATGGCTGATAGTATCAGTCATTAGTATGTATGGGTCATTTTTCATGTACTAATGGTACCAGTCTGAACAGTCCATGGTCCGTTGAGTTTAATCCTTCCATTCAGTACGGATAAGGCTGATCATATCAGCCTATCAGTACATGTGGGTAAATTTTTCATGGCCTGATGGAACCAGTCTTGACAGTCCATGGTCTGTTGAGTTAAATACTTCCATTCAGTACAGATAAGGCTGATCATATCAGCCTATCAGTACGGATGGGTCGTTTTTTCATGGTGTGATTGACCAGTCTGGACAGTCCTTGGTCCTTCCAGGCAGTACGGATGGCTGATCGTATCAGCCTATCAGTACGTATGGGTCATTTTTCATTTACTAATGGAACCAGTCCGGATAGTCCATAGTCCGTGGAATTTAATCCTTCCATTCAGTATGGATAAGGCTGATTATATAAGCCTATCAGTACTTATGGGTCGTTTTTCATGGCGTGATTGACTAGTCTGGACAGTCCTTAGTCCTTCCAGGCATTACGGATGGCTGATCGTATCAGCCTATCAGTACATATGGGTCATTTTTCATGTACTGATAAGACCAGTCAGGACAGTCCATGGTCGGTTGAGTTAAATCCTTCCATTCAGTACGGATAAGGCTGATCATATCAGCCTATCAGTACATGTGGGTCGATTTTTCATGTACTGATGGACTAGTCTGGAAGTCCTCTTGGTCCATCCAGGCAGTTTGGATGGCTGATAGTATCAGCCATCAGTACGTATGGGTCATTTTTCATGTATAGGTGGGACCAGTCTGGACAGTCCATGGTCCGTTGAGTTAAATCCTTCCATTCAGTACGGATAAAGCTGATCATATCAGCCTATCAGTACATGTGGGTCGATTTTTCATGTACTGATGGACTAGTCTGGATAGTCCTCTTGGTCCATCCAGGCAGTTTGGATGGCTGATAGTATCAATCATCAATACATATGGGTCATTTTTCATGTACTGGTAGGACCAGTCAGGAGAGTTCATGGTCGGTTGAGTTAAATCCTTCCATTCAGTACTGATAAGGCTGATCATATCAGCCTATCAGTACATGTGGGTCGATTTTTCATGTACTGATGAACTAGTCTGGACCGTCCTCTTGGTCCATCCAGGCAGTTTGGATGGCTGATAGTATCAGCCATCAGTACGTATGGGTCATTTTTCATGTACTGGTAGGACCAGTCAGGACAGTCCATGGTCGGTTGATTTAAATCCTTCCATTCAGTACGGATAAGGCTGATCATATCAGCCTATCAGTACATGTGGGTCGATTTTTCATGTACTGATGGACTAGTCTGGACAGTCATCTTGGTCCATCTAGGCAGTTTGGATGGCTGATTGTATCACTCATCAGTACGTATGAGTCATTTGTCATATATAGGTGGGACCAGTCTGGACAGTCCATGGTCTGTTGAGTTAAATCCTTCCATTCAGTACGGATAAGGGTGATCATATCAGCATATTAGAAATTATGGGTGGGTTTTTCATGGCCTGATGGACCATTCTGGACAGTCCTTGGTCCATCCAGGCAGTTCGGATGGCTGATCGTATCAGCCTATCAGTATGTATGGGTAATTTTTTGTGTACTGATGGGACCAGTCCGGACAGTCCTCGGTCTTTTTAGTTAAATCCTTCCATTCAGTACGGTTAAGGCTGATCATATCAGCCTATCACTACGTATGGGTCGATTTTTCATGGCCTGATGGACCAGTCTTGACAGTCCTTGGTCCATCCAGTCAGTACGGATGGCTGATCGTATCAGCCTATTAGTATGTATTGGTCATTTTTCATATACTGATGGGACCAGTCTGGACAGTCCATGGTTCGGTGAGTTAAATCCTTCCATTCAGTACGGTTAAGGCTGATCATATCAGCCTATCAATACGTATGGGTCGATTTTTCATGGCCTGATGGACCAGTCTGGACAGTCCTTGGTCCATCCAGGCAGTACGGATGGCTGATCGTATCAGCCTATTAGTACGTATTGGTCATTTTTCATGTACTGATGGGACCAGTCAGGACAATCCATGGTCCGTTGAGTTAAATCCTTCCATTCAGTACGGATAAGACTGATCAGAACAGCCTATCAGTACGTGTGGGTAAATTTTTCATGGCCTGATGGACCAGTCTGGACAGTTCTTGGTCCTTCCAGGCAGTACAGATGGCTGATCGTATCAGCCTATCAGTACGTTTGAGTCATTTTTCATGTTTAGGTGGGACCAGTCTGGACAGTCCATGGTGCGTTGAGTTAAATGCTTCCATTCAGTACGGATAAAGCTGATCATATCAGCCTATCAGTACTTATGGGTCGTTTTTTCATGGTCTGATGGACCAGTCTAGACAGTCCTTGGTCCTTCCAGGCAGTACGGATCGATGATCGTATCAGCCTATCAGTATATATGTGTCCTTTTTCATTTACTAATGGAACCAGTCCGAATAGTCCATGGTCCGTGGAATTAAATCCTTCCATTCAGTATGGATAAGGCTGATCATATAAGCCTATCAGTACTTATGGGTCGTTTTTCATGGCGCGATTGACTAGTCTGGACAGTCCTTAGTCCTTCCAGCCAGTACGGATGGCTGATCGTATCAGCCTATCAGTACGTATGGGTCATTTTTCATGTACTAATGGGACCAGTCCGGACACTCCATGGTCCGTTGAATTAAATCCTTCCATTCAATATGCATAAGGCTGATCATATAAGCCTATCATTACGTATGGTTCGATTTTTCATGGCCTTATGGACCAGTCTAGACAGTCCTTTGTCCTTCCATGCAATACGGAAGGCTGATTTCATCAACCTATCAGTAAGTATGGGTTGATTTTTCATGGCCTGATGGACCAGTCTGGAAAGTCCTTGGTCCATTAAGGCAGTACGGATGGCCGATCGTATCAGCATATCAGTACGTATGGGTCGATTTTTCATGGCTTGATGGACCAGTCCTTGGTCCTTCCAGGCGGTACGGATGGCTGATCGTATCAACCTATCAGTACATATGTGTCATTTTCATATACTGGTAAGACCAGTCAGGACGGTCCATGGTCGGTTGAGTTAAATCCTTCCATTCAGTACGGATAAAGCTGATCATATCAGCCTATCAGTACTTATGGGTCATTTTTTCATGGTCTGATGGACCAGTCTAGACAGTCCTTGGTCCTTCCAGGCAGTACGGATGGCTGATCGTATCATCCTATCAGTACATATGGGTCAATTTTTTATGTACTGATGGACTAGTCTGGACAGTCATCTTGGTCCATCCAGGCAGTTTGGATGGCTGATAGAATCAGTCATCAGTACGTATGTGTCATTTTTCATGTATAGGTGGGACCAGTCTGGACAGTCCATGGTCCGTTGAGTTAAATCCTTCCATTCAGTATGGATAAGGCTGATCATATCAGCCTATCAGTACGTATGTGTCGATTTTTCATGGCCTGATGGACCAGTCTGGCCAGTCCTTTGTCCATCCAGGCAGTACGGATGGCTGATCGTATCAGCCTATTAGTACGTATTGGTCATTTTTAATGTACTGATATGACCAGTCTGGACATTCCATGGTCCGTTGAGTTAAATCCTTCCATTCAGTACGGATAAGGCTGATCAGATCAGCCTATCAGTACGTGTAAGTAAATTTTTCATGGCCTGATGGACCAGTCTGGACAGTCCTTGGTCCTTCTAGGCAGTACAGATGGCTGATCGTATCAGCCTATCAGTACGTATGGGTCCTTTTTTATGTACTGATGGAACCAGTCTTAACAGTCCATGGTCTGTTGGGTTAAATACTTCCATTCAGTACGGATAAAGCTGATCATATCAGCCTATCAGTACTTATGGGTCGTTTTTTCATGGTCTGAAGGACCAGTCTAGACAGTCCTTGGTCCTTCCAGGCAGTACGGATGGCTGATCGTATCAGCCTATCAGTACTTATGGGTCAATTTTCATTTACTAATGGAACCAATCCGGATTTTTCATGGCCTTATGGACCAGTCTAGACCGTCCTTTGTCCTTCCAGGCAGTACGGAAGGCTGATTGCATCAGCCTATCAGTAAGTATGGGTTGATTTTTCATGGCCTGATGGACAAGTCTGGACAGTCCTTGGTCCATTAAGGCAGTACGGATGGCCGATCGTATCAGCATATCAGTATGTATGGGTCGATTTTTCATGGCTTGATGGACCAGAGTGGACAGTCCTTGGTCCTTCCAGGCAGTACGGATGGCTGATTGTATCAGTCTATCAGTACATATGGGTCATTTTTCATGTACTGGTAGGACCAGTCTGAAGAGTCCATGGTCGGTTGAGTTAAATCCTTTCATTTAGTACGGATAAGGCTGATCATATCAGCCTATCAGTACATGTGGGTCAATTTTTCATGTACTGATGGACTAGTCTGGACAGTCCTCGTGGTCCATCCAGGCAGTTTGGATGGCATGTGTCATTTTTCATGTATAGGTGGGACCAGTCTGGACAGTCCATGGTCCGTTGAGTTAAATCCTTCCATTCAGTACGGATAAGGCTGATCATATCAGCCTATCAGTACGTATGGGTCGATTTTTCATGGCCTGATGGACCAGTCTGGACAGTCCTTGGTCCATCCAGGCAGTACAGATTGCTTATCGTATCAGCCTATTAGTACGTATTGGTCATTTTTCATGTACTGATCTGACCAGTCTGGACAGTCCATGGTCTATTGAGTTAAATCCTTCCATTCAGTACGGATAAGGCTGATCAGATCAGCCTATCAGTACGTATAAGAAAATTTTTCATGGCCTGGTGGACCAGTCTGGACAGTCCTTGGTCCTTTCAGGCAGTACAGATGGCTTATCGTATCAGCCTATCAGTACGTATGGGTCCTTTTTGATGTACTAATGGAACCAGTCTTAATAGTCCATGGTCTGTTGAGTTAAATACTTCCATTCAGTACGGATAAGGCTGATCATATCAGCCTATCAGTACATATGGGTCATTTTTTCATGGTCTGATGGACCAGTCTAGACAGTCCTTGGTCCTTCCAGGCAGTATAGATGGCTGATCGTATCAGCCTATCAGTACGTATGGGTCATTTTTCATGTACTGGTAGGACCAGTCAGGACAGTCCACGGTCGGTTGAGTCAAATCCTTCCATTCAGTACGGATAAGGCTGATCATATCATCCTATCAGTACATGTGGGTCGATTTTTCATGTACTGATGGACTAGTCTAGACAGTCCTCTTGGTCCATCCAGGCAGTTTGGATGGCTGATAGTATAAGTCATCAGTAGGTGGGACCAGTCTGGACAGTCCATGGTCCGTTGAGTTAAATCCTTCCATTCAGTACGGATAAGGCTGATCATATCAGCCTATTAGTATGTCTGGGTAGATTTTTCATGGCCTTGTGGACAAGTCTGGACAGTCCTTGGTCCATCCAGGAAGTACGGATGGCTGATCGTATCAGCCTATCAGTATGTATGGGTAATTTTTCATGTACTGATGGGACCAGTCCGGATAGTCCATGATCTGTTGAATTAAATCCTTCCATTCAGTATGGATAAGGCTGATCATATAAGCCTATCAGTACTTACGGGTCATTTTTCATGGCCTCATTTACCAGTCTCGACAGTCCATGGTCCGTTGAGTTAAATCCTTCCATTCACTACGGATACGGCTGATCATACCGGCCTATAAGTATGTGTGGGTCAATTTTTCATGGCCTGATGGACCAGTCTGGACAATCCTTGGTCCTTTCAAGCAGTACAGATGGCTGACCGTATCATCCTATCAGTACTTATGGGTAATTTTTCATGTACTGATGGGACTAGTCCGGACAGTGCATGATCTGTTGAGTTAAATCCTTCCATTCAGTACGGTTAAGGCTGATCATATCAGCCTATCGGTATGTATAGGTCGATTTTTCATGTATTGATGGACTAGTCTGGACAGTCCTTGGTCCATCCAGGCAGTTTGGATGGCTTATCGTATCAGTCATCAGTATGTATGGGTCATTTTCATGTATAGGTGGGACCAGTCTAGACAGTCCATGGTCCGTTAAGTTAAATCCTTCCATTCAGTAAGGATAAGGCTGATAATATCAGCCTATCAGTACGTGTGGGTCGATTTTTCATGGCCTGATGGACCAGTCTGGACAGTCCTTGGTCCTTCCAGGCAGTACGGATGGCTTATTATATTAACCTATCAGTACGTATGGGTCATTTTTCATGTACTGATGGGACCAGTCTTGACAGTCCATTGTCGGTTGAATTAAATCTTTCCATTCAGTACGGATAAGGCTGATCATATAATCGTATCAGTATGGATGGGTAGATTTTTCATGGCCTGATGGACCAGTCTGGACAGTCCTTGGCCCATCCAGGCAGTACGGATGGCTGATCGAATTAGTCATCAGTACGTATGGGTTATTGTTCATGCATAGGTGGGACCAGTCTGGACAGTCCATGGTCCGTTGAGTTAAATCCTTCCATTCAGTATGGATAAGGCTGATCATATAAGCCTATCAGTACGTATGGGTAGATTTTCCATGGCCTTATGGACCAGTCTCGACAGTTCTTGGTCCTACCAGGCAGTACGGATGGCTGATCGTATCAGCTTATCAGTACGTAAGGGGCGATTTTTCATGTCCTAATGGACCAGTCTAGACAGTACTTGGTCCATCCATGCAGTACGGATGGCTGATCGTATCAGCCTATCAGTACACATGGGTCATTTTTCATGTACTGTTGGGACCAGTCTTTACAGTCCATGGTCCGTTAAGTTAAATCCTTCCATTAAGTACGGATAAGGCTGATCATATCAGCATATCAGTCCGTGTGGGTCAATTTTTCATGGCCTGATGGACCAGTCTAGACAGTCCTTTTTCCATCCAGGCAGTATGGATGGCTGATCGTATCAGCCTATCAGTATGTATGGGTCATTTTTCATGTACTGATGGGACTAGTCTGGACAGTCCATGGTCCGTTGAGTTTAATCCTTCCTTTCAGTACGGATAAGGTTGATCATATCAGCCTATTAGTACGTTTGGGTCAATTTTTTATGGCCTGATGGACCAGTCTAGACAGTCCTTGGTTCTTCTAGGCAATATGGATGGCTGATCATATCAGCCTATCAGTACGTATGGGTCATTTTTCATGTACTGATGGAAGCAGTCTGGACAGTCCATGGTCTGTTGAGTAAAATCCTTCCATTCAGTATGGATAAGGCTGATGATATCATCCTATCAATACGTATGGGTAGATTTTTCATGTCCTGATGGACTACTCTGGACAGTCCTTGGTCCATCCAGGCAGTTTGGATGGCTGATCGTATCAGTCATCAGTACGTATGGGTCATTTTTCATGTATAGAAGGGACCAGTCTGGACAGTCCATGGTCCGTTAAGTTAAAACCTTCCATTCAGTACGGATAAGGCTGATCATATCAGCCTATCAGTATGTATGGGTCAATTTGTCATGGCATGATGGACTAGTATGGACAGTTCTTGGTCCTTCCAAGCAGTACGGATGGCTGACCGTATCATCCTATCAGTACTTATGGGTGATTATTCATGTACTGATGGAACCAGTCTTAATAGTCCATGGTCTGTTGAGTTAAATACTTCCATTCAGTACGGATAAGGCTGATCATATCAGCCTATCAGTACATATGGGTCATTTTTTCATGGTCTGATGGACCAGTCTAGACAGTCCTTGGTCCTTCCAGGCAGTATAGATGGCTGATCGTATCAGCCTATCAGTACGTATGGGTCATTTTTCATGTACTGGTAGGACCAGTCAGGACAGTCCACGGTCGGTTGAGTCAAATCCTTCCATTCAGTACGGATAAGGCTGATCATATCATCCTATCAGTACATGTGGGTCGATTTTTCATTTACTGATGGACTAGTCTGGACAGTCCTCTTGGTCCATCCAGGCAGTTTGGATGGCTGATAGTATAAGTCATCAGTAGGTGGGACCAGTCTGGACAGTCCATGGTCCGTTGAGTTAAATCCTTCCATTCAGTACGGATAAGGCTGATCATATCAGCCTATTAGTATGTCTGGGTAGATTTTTCATGGCCTTGTGGACAAGTCTGGACAGTCCTTGGTCCATCCAGGAAGTACGGATGGCTGATCGTATCAGCCTATCAGTATGTATGGGTAATTTTTCATGTACTGATGGGACCAGTCCGGATAGTCCATGATCTGTTGAATTAAATCCTTCCATTCAGTATGGATAAGGCTGATCATATAAGCCTATCAGTACTTACGGGTCATTTTTCATGGCCTCATTTACCAGTCTCGACAGTCCATGGTCCGTTGAGTTAAATCCTTCCATTCACTATGGATAAGGCTGATCATACCGGCCTATAAGTATGTGTGGGTCAATTTTTCATGGCCTGATGGACCAGTCTGGACAATCCTTGGTCCTTTCAAGCAGTACGGATGGCTGACCGTATCATCCTATCAGTACTTATGGGTAATTTTTCATGTACTGATGGGACTAGTCCGGACAGTGCATGATCTGTTGAGTTAAATCCTTCCATTCAGTACGGTTAAGGCTGATCATATCAGCCTATCGGTATGTATAGGTCGATTTTTCATGTATTGATGGACTAGTCTGGACAGTCCTTGGTCCATCCAGGCAGTTTGGATAGCTTATCGTATCAGTCATCAGTACGTATGGGTCATTTTCATGTATAGGTGGGACCAGTCTAGACAGTCCATGGTCCGTTAAGTTAAATCCTTCCATTCAGTAAGGATAAGGCTGATAATATCAGCCTATCAGTACGTGTGGGTCGATTTTTCATGGCCTGATGGACCAGTCTGGACAGTCCTTGGTCCTTCCAGGCAGTACGGATGGCTGATTATATTAACCTATCAGTACGTATGGGTCATTTTTCATGTACTGATGGGACCAGTCTTGACAGTCCATTGTCGGTTGAATTAAATCTTTCCATTCAGTACGGATAAGGCTGATCATATAATCGTATCAGTATGGATGGGTAGATTTTTCATGGCCTGATGGACCAGTCTGGACAGTCCTTGGCCCATCCAGGCAGTACGGATGGCTGATCGAATTAGTCATCAGTACGTATGGGTTATTGTTCATGCATAGGTGGGACCAGTCTGGACAGTCCATGGTCCGTTGAGTTAAATCCTTCCATTCAGTATGGATAAGGCTGATCATATAAGCCTATCAGTACGTATGGGTAGATTTTCCATGGCCTTATGGACCAGTCTCGACAGTTCTTGGTCCTACCATGGTCCGTTAAGTTAAATCCTTCCATTAAGTACGGATAAGGCTGATCATATCAGCATATCAGTCCGTGTGGGTCAATTTTTCATGGCCTGATGGACCAGTCTAGACAGTCCTTTTTCCATCCAGGCAGTATGGATGGCTGATCGTATCAGCCTATCAGTATGTATGGGTCATTTTTCATGTACTGATGGGACTAGTCTGGACAGTCCATGGTCCGTTGAGTTTAATCCTTCCTTTCAGTACGGATAAGGTTGATCATATCAGCCTATTAGTACGTTTGGGTCAATTTTTCATGGCCTGATGGACCAGTCTAGACAGTCCTTGGTTCTTCTAGGCAATATGGATGGCTGATCATATCAGCCTATCAGTACGTATGGGTCATTTTTCATGTACTGATGGAAGCAGTCTGGACAGTCCATGGTCTGTTGAGTAAAATCCTTCCATTCAGTATGGATAAGGCTGATGATATCATCCTATCAATACGTATGGGTAGATTTTTCATGTCATGATGGACTACTCTGGACAGTCCTTGGTCCATCCGGGCAGTTTGGATGGCTGATCGTATCAGTCATCAGTACGTATGGGTCATTTTTCATGTATAGAAGGGACCAGTCTGGACAGTCCATGGTCCGTTAAGTTAAAACCTTCCATTCAGTACGGATAAGGCTGATCATATCAGCCTATCAGTATGTATGGGTCAATTTGTCATGGCCTGATGGACTAGTATGGACAGTTCTTGGTCCTTCCAAGCAGTACGGATGGCTGACCGTATCATCCTATCAGTACTTATGGGTGATTATTCATGTACTGATGGGACCAGTCCGGACAGTGCATGATCTGTTGAGTTAAACCCTTCCATTCAGTACGGTTAAGGCTGATCATATCAGCCTATCAATACGTATAGGTCAATTTTTCATGGCCTAATGGACCAGTCTGGACAGTCCTTGTTCCATCCAGGCAGTACGGATGGCTGATCGTATCATCCTATCAGTGCGTATGGGTCATTTTCCATGTACTGATGGGACCACACTAGAAGGTCCATGGTCCGTTGAGTTAATTCCTTCCATTCAGTACGGATAAGGCTGATCATATCAGCCTATCAGTACGTGTGGGTCAATTTTTCATGGCCTGATGGACCAGTCTGGTCAGTCCTTGGTCCTTCCCGGTTGTACGGATGGCTGATTGTATCAGCCTATCAGTACATATGGGAAATTTTTCATGTATTGATGGGACCAGTCTGAAAAGTCCATGGTCCGTTGAGTTTAATACTTCCATTCAGTACGGATATGGATGATCGTATCAACCTATCAGTACGTATGGGTCAATATTTCATGTTCTAATGGACCAGTCGGGACAGTCCTTGGTCTCTCTAGGCAGTACGGATGGCTGATCGTATAAGCCTATCAGTATGTGTGGGTCATTTTTCATGTACTAATGGGACCAGTCCGGAGAGTCCATGGTCCGTTGAATTAAATCCTTCAGTTAGTATATATAAGGCTGATCATATAATCCTATCAATACTTATGGGTTGATTTTTCGTGGCCTAATGGACCAGTCTGGACAGTCCTAAATCCTTCCAGGCAGTACGGATGGCTGATCGTATCAGCCTATCAGTACGTATTGGTCATTTTTCATGTACTAATGGGACCAGTCCGAACATTCAATGGCCCGTTGAATTAAATCCTTCCATTCAGTATTGATAAGGCTTATCATATAAGCCTACCAGTACATATGGGTAGAGTTTTCATGGTCTGATGGACCAGTCTTGACAGATCTTGGTCCTTCCAGGCAGTACGGATGGCTTATCGTATCAGCCTATCAGTACATATGGGTCAATTTTCATGGCCTGGTGGACGATCGTATCAGCCTATCAGTACATATGGGTCAATTTTGCTTGGCCTGGTGGACCATCGTATCAGCCTATCAGTACATATCGGTCAATTTTGCATGGCCTGGTGGACCAGTCTGGACAGTCCTTGGTCCATCCAGGCAGTACGGATGGCTGATCGTATCAGCCTATAAGTACGCATGGGTCATTTTTCATGTACTGATGGGACCAGTCTGGATAGTCCATGGTCCGTTGGGTTAAATCCTTCCATTCAGTATGGATAAGGCTGATCATATCAGCCTATCAGTACGTGTGGATAGATTTTTCATGGCCTGATGGACCAGATAAACTGTCCTTGGTCCATCCAGGTAGTACGGATGGCTGATCGTATCAGCCTATCAGTACGTATGGATCATTTTACATGTACTGATGGGACCAGTCCGGACAGTCCATGGTCCATTGAGCTAAATCCTTCTATTCAGTACGGAAAAGGGTGATCATATCAGCCTATAAGTACGTATGGGTCAATTTTTCATGGCCTTATGGACCAGTCTGGACAGTCCTTGGGCCTTCCAGGCATTACATATGGCTGATCGTATCAGCCTATCAGTACGTATGGGTCATTTTTCATGTATTGATGGAACCAGTCCGGACAGTCTATGATTTGTTGAGTTAAATTCTTCCATTTAGTACAGTTAAGGCTGATCATATCAGCCTATCAGTACATATAGGACAATTTTTCTTTGCCTAATGGACCAGTCTGGACCGTCCTTGGTCAATCCTGGCAGTACGGATTGCTGATCGTATTAGTCTATCAGAACATATGGGTCATTTTTCATGTACTGATGGGACCAGTCCGTACAGTCCATGGTCTGTTGAGTTAAATCCTGCCATTCAGTACGGTTAAGGATGATCATATCAGCCTATCAGTACGTATGGGCATTTTTTCATGGCCTGATGAACTAGTCTGGAGAGTCCTTGGTCCATCCAGGCGGTACGGATGGCTGATTGTATCAACCTATCAGTACGTATGGGTCATTTTTCATGTACTGATGGGACCAGTCCGAACAGTCTGTGGTCCGTTGAGTCAAATCCTTCCATTCAGTACGGATAAGACTGCTCATATCATCCTATAAGTATGTATGGGTCGATTATTCATGGCCTGATGGACCAGTTTGGAAAGTCCTTGGTCCTTACATGTAGTACGAATGGTTGATCGTATCAGCCTAACAGTACGTATGGGTAATTTTCATGTACTGATGGGATCAGTCCGGACAGTCCATGATCCGTTGAGTTAAATTCTTCCATTCAGTACGGTTAAGGCTTATCATATCAGCCTATCAGTACGTTTGGGAAATTTTTCATGGCCTGATGAACCAGTCTGGAGAGTCCTTGGTCCATCCAGGCAGTATGGATGGCTGATTGTATCAACCTATCAGTATATATGGGTCATTTTATGTACTGATGGGACCAATCTGGACAGTCCATGGTCCGTTGAGTTTAATCCTTCCATTCAGTACGGATAAAGCTGATCATATCAGCCTATCAGTATGTGTGGGTCGATTTTTCATGGCCTGACGGACAAGTCTGGACAGTTCTTGGTCCTTCCTGGCCGTACGGATGGCTGATCGTATCAGCCTATCAGTAAGTATGGGTAATTTTTCATGTACTGATGGGACTAGTCCGAACAGTCCACGGTCCGTTGAGTTAAATCCTTCCATTCAGTACGGATAAGGCTGCTCATATCATCCTATCAGTATGTATGGGTCGATTTTTCATGGCCCGATGGACAAGTCTGGACAGTCCTTGGTCCTTCCAGGCAGTACGGATGGCTGATTTTATCGGCCTATCAGTACGTATGGGTCATTTTTCATGTACTGATGCGACTAGTCCAGACAGTCCATGGTCCATCGAGTTAAATCCTTCAATTCGGTACGGTTAAGGCTGATCATATCAGCATATCAGTATGTATGGGTCGATTTTTCATGGCCCGATGGACCAGTCTGGACAGTCCTTGGTCCTTCCAGGTAGTACAGATGGCTGATCGTATCAGCCTATCAGTACGTATGGGCCATTTTCATGTACTAATGGGATAAGTCCGGACAGTCCATGGTCCGTTGAGTTAAATCCTTCCATTCAGTACGGTTAAGGCTTATAATTTCAGCCTATCAATACGTATGGGCAATTTTTCATGGCTTGATGAACCAGTCTGGAGAGTCCTTGGTCCATCCAGGCAGTACGGATGGCTGATTGTATCAACCTATCAGTACGTATGGGTCATTTTTCATGTACTGATGGGACCAGTCCGGACAGTCCATGGTCAATTGAGTTAAATCCTTCCATTTAGTACGGTTAAGGTGATCATATCAGCCTATCAGTACGTATGGGTCTTTTCATGTTCTGATGGGACCAATCTGGACAGTCCATGGTCCGTTGAGTTAAATCCTTCCATTCAGTTCGGATAAAGCTGATCATATCAGCCTATCAGTACGTGTGGGTCGATTTTCATGGCCTGACGGACAAGTATGGACAGTTCTTGGTCCTTCCTGGCAGTAGGGATGGCTGATCGTATCGGCTTATCAGTAAGTATGTGTCATTTTTCATGTACTGATGGGACCAGTCCGAACAGTACATGGTCCGTTTAGTTAAATCCTTCCATTAAGAATGGATAAGGCTTATCATATCAGCATATCAATACGTATGGGTTGATTTTTTATGGCCTTATGGACCAGTCTGGACAGTCCTTGGTCCTCCCAGGCAGTACGGATGGCTGATCGTATCAGCCTATCAGTATGTATGGGTCATTTTTCATGTACTGATGCGACTAGTCCGGCTAGTCCATGGTCCATTGAGTTAAATCCTTCAATTCAGTACGGTTAAGGCTTATCATATCAGCCTATCACTACGTATGGGCAATTTTTCATGGCCTGATGAACCAGTCTGGAGAGTCCTTGGTCCATCCAGGCAGTACAGATGGCTGATTGTATCAACCTATCAGTACGTATGGGTCATTTTTCATGTACTGATGGGACCAATCCGGACAGTCTGTGGTCCGTTGAGTTAAATCCTTCTATTCAGTACGAATAAGGCTGCTCATATCATCCTATAAGTATGTATGGGTCGATTATTCATGGTCCGATGGACCAGTTTGGAAAGTCCTTGGTCCTTCCAGGTAGTACGAATGGTTGATCGTATCAGCCTATCAGTATGTATGGGTCATTTTCATGTACTGATGGATTCAGTCTGGACAGTCCATGATCCGTTGAGTTAAATCCTTCCATTCAGTATGGTTAAGGCTTATCATATCATCCTATCAGTACGTTTGGGTAATTTTTCATGGCCTGATGAACCAGTCTGGAGAGTCTTTGGTCCATCCAGGCAGTACGGATGGCTGATTGTATCAACCTATCAGTACGTATGGGTCATTTTTCATGTACTGATGGTACAAGTCCAGACAGTCCATGGTCCCTTGAGTTAAATCCTTCCATTTAGTACGGGTAAGGCTGATCATATCAGCCTAACAGTACGTATGGGTCATTTCATGTACTGATTGGACCAATCTGGACAGTCCATGGTCCGTTGAGTTAAATCCTTCCATTCAGTGCGGAAAAAGCTGATCATATCATCCTATCAGTACGTGTGGGACGATTTTTCATGGCCTGACAGACAAGTCTGGACAGTTCTTGGTCCTTCCTGGCCGTACTGATAGGCTGATCGTATCAGCCTATCAGTAAGTATGGGTAATTTTTCATGTACTGATGGGACTAGTCCGAACAGTCCACGGTCCGTTGAGTTAAATCCTTCATTAAGTACGGATAAGGCTGATCATATCAGCATATCAGTACGTATGGGTTGATTTTTATGGCCTTATGGCCCAGTCTGGACAGTCCTTGGTCCTTCCAGGCAGTACGGATGGCTGATCGTATCAGCCTATCAGTACGTATGGGTCATTTTTCATGTACTGATGCGACTAGTCTGGGCAGTCCATGGTCCATCGAGTTAAATCCTTCAATTCGGTACGGTTAAGGCTGATCATATCAGTATGTATGGGTTGATTTTTCATGGCCTGATGGACCAGTCTGTACATTCCTTGGTCAATCCAGGCAGTACGGATTGCTGATCATATCAGCCTATCAGTACATGTGGGTCGATTTTCATGGCCTGACGGACAAGTCTGGACAGTTCTTGGTTCTTCCTGGCAGTAGGGATGGCTGATCGTATCAGCCTATCAGTAAGTATGTGTCATTTTTCATTTACTGATGGGACCAGTCCGAAAAGTCCATGGTCCGTTGAGTTAAATCCTTCCATTAAGAATGGATAAGGCTTATCATATCAGCATATCAATACGTATGGGTTGATTTTTTATGGCCTTATGGACCAGTCTGGAGATTCCTTGGTCCTTCCAGGCAGTACGGATGGCTTATCGTATCAGCCTATCAGTATGTGTGGGTCATTTTTCATGTACTGATGCGACTAGTCCGGCCAGTCCATTGTCCATCGAGTTAAATCCTTCAATTCAGTACGGTTAAGGCTGATCATATCAGCCTATCACTACGTATGGGCAATTTTTCATGGCCTGATGAACCAGTCTGGAGAGTCCTTGGTCCATCCAGGCAGTACGGATGGCTGATTGTATCAACCTATCAGTATGTATGGGTCATTTTTCATGTACTGATGGGACCAGTCCGGACAGTCTGTGGTCCGTTGAGTTAAATCCTTCCATTCAGTACGGATAAGGCTGCTCATATCATCCTATAAGTATGTATGGGTAGATTATTCATGGTCCGATGGACCAGTTTGGAAAGTCCTTGGTCCTTCCAGGTAGTACGGATGGTTGATCGTATCAGCCTATCAGTACGTATGGGTCATTTTCATGTACTGATGGGATCAGTCCGGACAGTCCATGTCATGTCCCTGATACGGGATATGATCGTTAGGATCGTCCATGGTTATAGGAAATGCACCAATCAGGTCATGTGACCTAAACAGAAGTGTGTCGTGGCCTTGAAGTAAGGTTAAGGGATCCAAATAGTTGGAACTTAACCAAAACAAGGAAGAGGTAAGCTAAAGGGAGCTGGACAAGTAATCCGGAAGCTGGACAAGGTCCGGATGAAGCTCAACCAGCTAGGTGGAGCTTGGAGGTAGCT
>MU105704.1:41571-70841 GCA_012274485.2 Sinapis alba | reverse complement strand
TCTACAAACATCATTGATAAGGTAACATGTTTATGGTTACTTTCTAGTTATATTGCTGTCTCTTGTGGTGTGGTTAAGGTCAGGTATGGCACGCCCATTGAATACCATATATTGTGATGCAAACTAAGGATCCAGGACCCTGAGAGAAGGGGCGGATCATTGCTGATCTAACTGATCCATGTGGGATGATAGTTAGATGGTATTCATTGGATGGTGACCCATGATGGATCATGGATTGTGTTGGGTTTGATCATGGTGTGAACCATTGATCCGGCCTGTTGCGGAGTCACATGGGAGTCCTAGTATAAGGGGAACCATGGGGAGTGCAAGGTTCAATTCGTTTGGAACCAACAGCAAGCAAAGGAGATGAGCAAGGCTAGTACTTGTGGGCATAGACCACAAGTATGGAGCCGGTGTGTTTATACAAGGAAGGCCGTGTGTGATCTGATCATGGGCAAGGATAGACGACCTGATCCATAGATGATGGGTCAAGGTGTCTGATCTGATGGATCAAAGGATGCACCGGTTGTAAGAGCAAGATTAGTCGGTTCCATTGGGACATGGTCCCATGGCCGGTTAGGTAAGTGTGAAGACTCATCAGTTCTGAGTCATGTGGGGTGGTTGGTCGAATGACTTGGGATCTGATGGGAATTATTAGTCCATGAGAGGACTTGACTCCAGGGTAGAATACTCCTAAGAATATGGAGGCACTGAACCAAGGCCTTGGCCGGTTCAGGAGCATAGTCCTTGGCCCTTGGCCGGACTGATCATGGCCGAGATCTATATGATCTAGGCCGAATTTGGGGAAACCCTTTTGGGAATCTCTTAGTGGTGATTTATCAGGAGTTTTCATGAATTTTAATTAATTTTTGGAGCATGTTTTCTTGAGGTTGTTTTTGTAGCTGAAGACTTCCCAAAGGTACTTGGCCTGTGAGGGTGGTTGGGTGAATGACTAAGTACCAAGGGGAAGGGTTTATACAGGTACAAGGAAGATGTACGAGTGGACGGGGAGCTGGGCGAAACTACCTCGCAGCTCGGTCAGCTGGAAAAGAGTAATGGAACCTCAAGTGAAGTGGTTCAGCTCAGCTAGCTGGATGAGCTAGCTAAACAGCTAAGTCAGCTGGGTCCGATGAGCTAACAAGCTCCGTGGATGTGGCAAAGGTAAGATCTAGCAACTGGTTGCTTAGATCTAGGTAGAATGGTTAGGGGAATGGAACCTCAGGACTTGTGTGACTTGGTTTAGGTAGGATCGACCTTTGAGCTAGCTGGTAGTTGAGTGTACTAACCTTTAGATGAGGTGATTCGACCGGACCAGTAATAGATTGGAGTTAGTCCAATGGTTAAGTAGATAATATTCCGCTGTGCATAAGTTGAAAGGATCTAAACTAGAGAATGACTAAGATAGTCTTTAGCTAAGAGCTAAGTAAACCTTCGCCTAAGGGCACACTATAAAAAGAAAGGTTGAAAAATTGAGAGGTTCGATCAGTGTGTGGACCGAGCGACGTGAGGCATCGACCGCGGCCTAGACGGCCGGGTTCGGGTCTTACAAGTTGGTATCAGAGCATGCTTGATTCTAGGATAGTGGGGTTGTGGTTGTTCACCTACACATCCGGATAAGTGGATGCTGATGGGGTTAATCCACCAGTTTTGTTTCCGACTCAGCTGGAGAAGGTTAACAATGGATCTGGATATCCTTTAAGTCAACTCGATCCTACTGAGATTCGTGTGGTGTGAGCTGAGCTGCAGCTGAAATAAGAACTAGAGAGGAAACCTGAATCCTTTCACATTGGGAACCGGCCTGATCCGAGCATTGTTGCAAGCAATGTAAGGACTAACCGGTGGATCAGACAGCTGCCCGGTAGCTAGTGGTCGAGCTGTGACAGAAGCTGAGGTGGTCGAGCTGTGCCATAAGCTAGGCAGCTCGGAAAGTGGACTACCTGAGTGTGCTGGAGCACATAGCTCGGATGGGAACTAAGCATTTCTCAGGTAGTGTGGATCCTTTTGAGGCAGATGAGTGGAGGAGCTGATTTGTTTGTAACTTCAGCTCAACTCGCTGCTCAAAGTGATAGATCTGTAACCGAAATTATTTCTGAAAGCTAAGATGACCATGGTTCCTTACTGGGGTGAGCCAAGTGAGAGTTGAGGTAAGTAAGGGTATCATGCTTGTGAACGGGGAAGTCCCAAGGTGAACCGGCTTAGCCAAGATGTACTTTCCAAGGGCAAGATCCTAAGGCAGAAGGTTGGCCGATCTAGTTATTTAGAAGTAATAGACTGGTTGTAGGGATGGACGCTATGCAAGATCTTTGTATGGGCGACCTGGACAAGGGAAGTAACATGGACAAGAGAGTGACTTAGGTTGAAAGAAACGTGCAGCACTCTCTTGGGGGTTAGTGTTATTCCTTGGTGGCCGTTCAAAACAAGTGAGCATATGCAGTGTTCATGTTGGTCTAAGGGAGACGCTACACGGCTAGTACATGAGTGGGCTTGGGATCAGATGGATCAGCTTGGACTTTGTGTAAACCAAGGTAGGATTCCTTCAGATTAAGTGAATGGAATGGGTCAATTCCAAGAGGAATTGGAAAGGCGATGTTAAGTACCTTAGTATGATGAGGTTTGAGGTATACTATAAACACTTTTGTGAATTGTAGGGATTGTTCACAAAAGTGTGATGCTTTGGAGAATGGTATGGGATGTTTTCCAAATGTGTGATCAAACCGAATTCCTACTCATCTATGTACTTAATGATCGGTGGTCTGGAAACACACGTACTATTCGATACTGGAGCTACACATAGTTTTGT
This sequence comes from Sinapis alba, assembly GCA_012274485.2. Classification (NCBI taxonomy): domain Eukaryota; kingdom Viridiplantae; phylum Streptophyta; class Magnoliopsida; order Brassicales; family Brassicaceae; genus Sinapis; species Sinapis alba. The sequence goes on along the minus strand of MU105704.1, from coordinate 68,041 downwards.
GAGTCCAGGGATTCTCGGAAAGGGGTTGTTCCAGTTGGGAACAGGGAATTGTCCTGGGGTAGTGAACGCGGCCGATGGGCAAGTTATGAGTTCACTAGGGGTGATTCAGGACATTCCAGTGGTGATCCAAGACAGGGTCATGCCTGTGGATCTTGTGGTAGTTCCAGTTGGGAACGGGGCATTGTCCTGGGGTAGTGAACGCGGCCGGTGGGCAAGTTATGAGTTCACTAGGGGTGATTCAGGACATCCCAGTGGTGATCCAAGACAGGGTCATGCCTGTGGATCTTGTGGTAGTCCACCTAAAGAATCACGAGGTGATATTAGGTATGGACAGGCTTGGAAAGAATCAGGCCACTCTTGACTGTCACCGGGAGCGCGTGCAGTTTGAGAGTGGGTGTGGATCTCCGATCAGGTTCCAAGGTATACGTCCGATCTCTGGATGCTTGGTGGTGTCAGCAATCCATGTTGAGAGGATGCTGAGGAAGGGTTGTGAAACTTATCTGGCCACAATCGCCACTAAGGAGGTCGTAGGGGGTGGTGACCCGGAGGGAATACCGCTGGTTCGAGAGTTCCATGATGTGTTTAGGTCACTACAGGGCATTCCCCCTGATAGGTCGGACCCATTCATAATAGAACTGGACCAGGGACGGCCCCATGATCCAAAAGTCCCTACTGAATGGCTCTTGCCGAGATGGCCGAGCAATTGAGGACCAGATTTGGTATGCAACCGTCCAGAGAGGGACAAGGGTTGGCATACTCAAATGAATCCGAATGAGATCAAGTCCAGTGAGGGACGAGGATCACAGTACAACCAAGTCGGAGATTGACCTAGGGTTGGGTTAAAGACGATCGAGTCCAGTGAGGGACAAGGATCGCATTACAACCAAGTCGGAGAGGGACCTATGGTTGGGGTGAGACGGTTGAGTTCCGGAGTGGACCAGAACCACAATATGATAAAGTCTGGTGATGGACGAGGATCAGGACATGACCTACTCGGAGATGGACCTATGGTCGGGATGCACGGTCGAGTCCTTGAGTGGACCAGGACCAGAATATGATCATGTCCTAAATGGACCAGGATAAAAATATGACCAAGTCCGGTGATGGACAGAAGTCAAGTTCAGGCGGTTTAGTCTTGTAGAGACTAAGACCGCAATATGGCCAAGCCGGGGAAAGGCTGAGGTCGGTTAAGGGATGATCCAGTACGTTGTGGCTGAGATCATGAACCTTAGTGTCCGGGAAGGACTTAAGGAAACAGAACAATCTGTTAGGACTCATGGTAGAGTGAGCGGCCTAAAGATTGGAACATGTCCGCTAGGAGTTGGCTGGTGCATCGAGTGGCTTGGAGATTGGTTAAATCTGCTGAGGCTCAAAGTACGTAGCATGTCCTAGGGACTGGAAATGATCAAGTGATTGACTACGATCAAGGAAAGGATAAGAGTCTAAAGATGACAAGGTCCAAAAAGAAAGATATAGACTTGGTGGATACTGGGACCGCAACCTAGAAAGTTGGGTCAGGTAACACAAGTCACTTATGGGAGCCATGTTCAGAAGGCAGATAAGACCACTTGGTTCGGATTCAAGAGTGTTCCGTCCAAGTGGGGGAGAATGTTGATATGCTGATCAAAGATGAGATCAGTGTGAAAGAAGAAGGAGAAAAGATGTAATGCGAGTTGGTTAGAAAGAACCAATTGAGCATGTTCCATGTTCATGATGCAAAGAGTTCGATTGGAACCTTTGTCAGGAAACGAGATGTCAGAACCACTGGATTCGAGGACGAATCCATCGTAAGTGGGGGAGACTTGTCATGTCCCTGATCCGGGATATGATCGTTAGGATCGTCCATGGTTATTGGAAATGCACCAATCAGGTCATGTGACCTAAACAGAAGTGTGTCGTGGCCTTGAAGTAAGGTTAAGGGATCCAAATAGTTGGAACTTAACCAAAACAAGGAAGAGGTAAGCTAAAGGGAGCTGGACAAGTAATCCGAAAGCTGGACAAGGTCCGGATGAAGCTCAACCAGCTAGGTGGAGCTTGGAGGTAGCTCACACAGTGTAACACAGCTCACTGGAGCTGGTGGACTAGCTCACCCAGCTGAGGCAGCTAGCAGTCAGCTCATCTCAGCTGGGAGTAGTGTTAAGGTCCTGGGCAGTTGGACCAGTCCGGGGTGTGGTCGGGTCAGGTGGTTGNCACACAGTGTAACACAGCTCACTGGAGCTGGTGGACTAGCTCACCCAGCTGAGGCAGCTAGCAGTCAGCTCATCTCAGCTGGGAGTAGTGTTAAGGTCCTGGGCAGTTGGACCAGTCCGGGGTGTGGTCGGGTCAGGTGGTTGGTCCGTGTGGTCCGGCCATTGGGGCAATGGATCAGGTGATCCATATGCTCGGTCCAGGGGCTGGGGATTGGGTCTAGGCACGTGGGGGATCTGCCAGGGGACAGTTACTGGCCAAGGGATGGCAAGGGAGGCAGTTATGGTTGATGGGGTGCAAAGGGAGCAAGAGGTGCCCCTTAGCCTACCAAATGGCACCCATTCGGCCAGGGCAGTTACCCACGACTTCTTCTATATATATGGGACCCTGGGCACGAAAATTGCCATCATTATTCATGAGAAACCGAGAGGAAACTCTAGAGAGAGAAGAGGAGAAAGGGGAGGAGAGATCAGCCCATAACAAGGCTGATATTGCTTGTTTGGGTGAATCCGGTAAGGATGATTGTTCAGTGAAGGACGTGGGTTTTGCAGGCATGGTAGGACCTCCTTCTCCATCCATAAAACACACGCAAATATCCAGGAGAGAATATAGAAGACCGGAATTCAATTCCAATGGCTGAGACAGCCTTGAAGGCAGATGTGTGTAGAAAGGCAGTTTCATGGGTAACAAAGGGGGAAGTGATGCACGACCCTTGGGTGGTCTTTTATCATGGATGAACACGTCCTAGGCTTTCTCTGTGTCCTGGTAAAACACGCAAATGGTAAGGAGAGAAGGGAGAAGGCCGGACTCCACTCTCAAAGGCCAAGACAACCTTGAAGGCGGATGCAGTGCAGAAACAGGTTTCATGAGAGTTCCATGGATGGGAACTTTGGTGGGACCCTTGATTGGATCTTATCAATACTGTATATATGTGATAACACTTGATTGAGGTGTGATCTGGAAGAGAAAGGCCTCACTTGATAAGGGATGGCACAAGATCTACAAACATCATTGATAAGGTAACACGTTTATGATTACTTTCTAGTTATATTGCTGTCTCTTGTGGTGTGGTGAAAGGCCAGGTATGGCACGCCCATTGAAGACCATATATTGTGATGCAAACTAAGGATCCAGGACCCTGAGAGAAGGGGCGGATCATTGCTGATCTAACTCATCCATGTGGGATGATAGTTAGATGATATTCATTGGATAGTGATCCATGATGGATCATGGATTGTGTTGGGTTTGATCATGGTGTGAACCATTGATCCGGACCATTGAGGAGTCACATGGGATTCCTTGTATAAGGGGAACCATGGGGAGTGCAAGGTTCAATTCGTTTGGAACCAACAGCAAGCAAAGGAGATGAGCAAGGCTAGTACTTGTGCGCATGGACCACAAGTATGGAGCCGATGTGTTTATACAAGGAAGGCCGTGTGTGATCTGATCATGGGCAAGGATAGACGACCTGATCCATAGATGATAGATAAAGGTGTCTGATCTGATTGATCAAAGGGTGCACCGGTTGTACAAGCAAGATTAATCGGTTCCATAGGGTCATGGTTCCATGGCCGGTTAGGTAAGTGTGAAGACTCATCAGTTCTGAGTCATGTGGGGTTGTTGGTTGATTGACTTGGGATATGATGGGAATTATTAGTCCATGAGAGGACTTGACTCCAGAGGAGCATACTCCTAATACACGGAGGCACTGAACCAAGGCCTTGGCCGGTTCAGGAACATAGTCCTTGGCGCTTGGCCGGACTGATCATGGCCGAGATCTATATAATCTAGGCCGAATTTGGGGAAACCCTTTTGGGAATCCCTTAGTGGTGATTTATCATGATTTATCATGGATTTTAATTAATTGTTGGAGCATGTTTGCTTGAGGTCGTTTTTGTAGCTGAAGACTTCCCAAGGGTACTTGGTTTGTGGGGATGGTTGGCTGAATGACTAAGTACCACGGGGAAGGGTTTATACAGGTATAAGAGAGCTGTACGAGTAGACAGGTAGCTGGGAAAAGCTACCTCGCAGCTCGGTCAGCTGGAAAAGAGTAATGGAACCTCAAGTGAAGTGGTTCAGCTCAGCTAGCTGGATGAGCTAGCTAAACAGCTAAGTCAGCTGGGTCCGATGAGCTAACAAGCTCCGTGGATGTGGCAAAGGTAAGATCTAGCAACTGGTTGCTTAGATCTAGGTAGAATGGTTAGGGGAATGGAACCTCAGGACTTGTGTGACTTGGTTTAGGTAGGATCGACCTTTGAGCTAGCTGGTAGTTGAGTGTACTAACCTTTAGNGGATGAGCTAGCTAAACAGCTAAGTCAGCTGGGTCCGATGAGCTAACAAGCTCCGTGGATGTGGCAAAGGTAAGATCTAGCAACTGGTTGCTTAGATCTAGGTAGAATGGTTAGGGGAATGGAACCTCAGGACTTGTGTGACTTGGTTTAGGTAGGATCGACCTTTGAGCTAGCTGGTAGTTGAGTGTACTAACCTTTAGCTGAGGTGATTCGACCGGACCAGTAATAGATTGGAGTTAGTCCAATGGTTAAGTAGATAATATTCCGCTGTGCATAAGTTGAAAGGATCTAAACTAGAGAATGACTAAGGTAGTCTTTAGCTAAGAGCTAAGTAAACGTTCGCCTTAAGGGCACACTATAAAAGGAACGGTTGAAAAATTGAGAGGATCGGTCAGTGTGTGGACCGAGCGACGTGAGGCATCGACCGCGGCCTAGACGGCCGGGTTCGGGTCTTACAGTCCATGATCCGTTGAGTTAAATCCTTCCATTCAGTACGTTTAAAGCTTATCATATCATCCTATCAGTACGTTTGGGCAATTTTTCATGGCCTGATGAACCAGTCTGGAGAGTCTTTGGTCCATCCAGGCAGTACGGATGGCTGATTGTATCAACCTATCAGTATGTATGGGTCATTTTTCATGTACTGATGGGACAAGTCCAGACAGTCCATGGTCCCTTGAGTTAAATCCTTCCATTTAGTATGGTTAAGGCTGATCATATCAGCCTAACAGTACGTATGGGTCATTTCATGTACTGATTGGACCAATCTGGACAGTCCATGGTCCGTTGAGTTAAATCCTTCCATTCAGTGCGGAAAAAGCTGATCATATCAGCCTATCAGTACGTGTGGGACAATTTTTCATGGCCTGACGGACAAGTCTGGACAGTTCTTGGTCCTTCCTGGCCGTACGGATGGCTGATTGTATCAGCCTATCAGTAAGTATGGGTAATTTTTCATGTACTGATGGGACTAGTCCGAACAGTCCACGGTCCGTTGAGTTAAATCCTTCCATTAAGTACGGATAAGGCTGATCATATCAGCATATCAGTACGTATGGGTTGATTTTTATGGCCTTATGGCCCAGTCTGGACAGTCCTTGGTCCTTCCAGGCAGTACGGATGGCTGATCGTATCAGCCTATCAGTACGTATGGGTCATTTTTCATGTACTGATGCGACTAGTCCGGGCAGTCCATGGTCCATCGAGTTAAATCCTTCAATTCGGTACGGTTAAGGCTGATCATATCAGCATATCAGTATGTATGGGTTGATTTTTCATGGCCTGATGGACCAGTCTGTACAGTCCTTGGTCAATCCAGGCAGTACGGATTGCTGATCGTATCAGCCTATGAGAACATATGGGTCATTTTTCATGTACATATGGGACAAGTCCGGACAGTCCATGATCTGTTGAGTTAATTCCTTCCATTCAGTACGGTTAAGACTGATCATATCACCTATCAGTACGTGTGGGCATATTTTCATGGCCTGATGAACCAGTCTGGAGAGTCCTTGGTTCATCAGGGCAGTACAGATGGCTAATTGTATCAATCTATCAGTACGTATGGGTCATTTTTCATGTACTGACGGGACCTTTCTGGGCAGTCTGTGGTCCGTTGAGTTAAGTCTTTCCATTCAGTACGGATAAGGCTGCTCATATCATCCTATAAGTATGTATGGGTCGATTTTCATGTCCCGATGGACCAGTCTGGACAGTCCTTGGTCCTTCAAGGTAGTACGGATGGCTGATCGTATTAGCCTATCAGTACGTATCGGCCAATTTCATGTACTGATGGGATCAGTCCGGACAGTCCATGGTCCGTTGAGTTAAATCCTTCCAATCAGTACGGTTAAGGCTTATCATATCAGCCTATCAATACGTATGGGCAATTTTTCATGGCCTGATGAACCAGTCTGGAGAGTCCTTGGTACATCCAGGCAGTACGGATGGCTGATTGTATCAACCTATCAATACGTATGGGTCATTTTTCATGTACTGATGTGACCAGTCCGGACAGTCCATGGTCCGTTGAGTTAAATCCTTCCATTTAGTACGGTTAAGGCTGATCATATCAGCCTATCAGTACGTATGGGTCATTTCCATGTACTGATGGGACCAATCTGGACAGTCCATGGTCCGTTGAGTTAAATCCTTCCATTCAGTACGGATAAGGCTGATCATATCAGCATATCAGTACGTATGGGTTGATTTTTATGGCCTTATGGCCCAGTCTGGACAGTCCTTGGTCCTTCCAGGCAGTACGGATGGCTGATCGTATCAGCCTATCACTACGTATGGGTCATTTTTCATGTACTGATGCGACTAGTCCGGACAGTCCATGGTCCATCGAGTTAAATCCTTCAATTCAGTACGGTTAAGGCTGATCATATCAGCATATAAGTATGTATGGGTTGATTTTTCATGGCCTGATGGACCAGTCTATACAGTCCTTGGTCAATCCAGGCAGTACGGATTGCTGATCGTATCAGCCTATCAGAACATATGGGTCATTTTCCATGTACAGATGGGACAAGTCCGGATAGTCCATGATCTGTTGAGTTAATTCCTTCCATTCAGTACGGTTAAGATTGATCATATCAGCCTATCAGTACGTATGTGTCATTTCTCATGTACTGATGTGACCAGTCCGGACAGTCCATGGTCCGTTGAGTTAAATCCTTCCATTTAGTACGGTTAAGGCTGATCATATCAGCCTATCAGTACGTATGGGTCATTTCCATGTACTGATGGGACCAATCTGGACAGTTCTTGGTCCTTCCTGGCAGTACAGATGGCTGATCGTATCAGCCTATCAGTAAATCTGGGTCATTTTTCATGTACTGATGGGACCAGTCCGAACAGTACATGGTCTGTTGAGTTAAATCCTTCCATTAAGTACGGTTAAGGCTTATCATATCAGCCTATCAGTACGTTTGGGCAATTTTTCATGGCCTGATGAACCAGTCTGGAGAGTCCTTGGTCCATCCAGGCAGTACGGATGGTTGATTGTATCAACCTATCAGTACGTATGGGTCATTTTTCATGTACTGATGGACAAGTCTGGACAGTTCTTGGTCCTTCCTGGCAGTACAGATGGCTGATCGTATCAGCCTATCAGTAAGTATGGGTCATCTTTCATGTACTGATGGGACCAGTCCGAACAGTCCACGGTCCGTTGAGTTAAATCCTTCCATTAAGTACGGATAAGGCTGATTATATCAGCATATTAGTACGTATGGGATGATTTTTATGGCCTTATGGCTCAGTCTGGACAGTCCTTGGTCCTTCCAGGCAGTACGGATGGCTGATCGTATCAGCCTATCAGTACATATGGTTCATTTTTCATGTACTGATGCGACTAGTCCGGACAGTCCATGGTCCATCGATTTAAATCCTTCAATTCGGTACGGTTAAGGCTGATCATATCAGCATATCAGTATGTATGGGTTGATTTTTCATGGCCTGATGGACCAGTCTGTACAGTCCTTGGTCAATCCAAGCAGTACGGATTTTTGATCGTATCAGCCTATCATAACATATGGGTCATTTTTCATGTACAGATGGGACAAGTCCGGACAGTCCATGATCTGTTGAGTTAATTCCTTCCATTCAGTACGGTTAAGACTGATCATATCAGCCTATCAGTACGTATGGGCTATTTTTCATGGCCTGATGAACCAGTCTGGAGAGTCCTTGGTCCATCTGGGCAGTACGGATGGCTGATTGTATCAATCTTTCAGTACGTATGGGTCATTTTTCATGTACTGATGGGACAAATCTGGACAGTCCATGGTCCGTTGAGTTAAATCCTTCCATTCAGTACAGATAAAGCTGATTATATCAGCCTATCAGTACGTGTGGGTCTATTTTTCATGGCCTGACGGACAAGTCTGGATAGTTCTTGGTCCTTCCTGGGAGTACGGATGGCTGATCGTCTCAGCCTATCAGTAAGTATGGGTCATTTTTCATGTACTGATGGGACCAGTCCGAACAGTCCATGGTTCGTTGAGTTAAATCCTTCCATTAAGTATGGATAAGGCTGATCATATCAGCATATCGATACGTATTGGTTGATTTTTTATGGCCTTATGGACCAGTCTGGAAAGTACTTGGTCCTGCCAGGCAGTACGGATGGCTGATTGTATCAGTATGTATGGGTCATTTTTCATGTACTGATGCGACTAGTCCGGCCAGTCCATGGTCCATCGAGTTAAATCCTTCAATTCAATACGGTTAAGGCTGATCATATCAGCCTATCAGTACGTATGGGCAATTTTTCATGGCCTGATGAACCAGGCTGGAGAGTCCTTAGTCTATCCAGACAGTACGGATGGCTGATTGTATCAACCTTTCAGTACGTATGGGTCATTTTTCATGTACTGATGGGACCACTCCGGACAGCCTGTGGTCTGTTGAGTTAAATCCTTCCATTCAGTACAGATAAGGCTGCTCATATCATCCTATAAGTATGTATCGGTCGATTATTCATGGTCCGGTGGACCAGTTTGGAAAGTCCTTGGTCCTTCCAGGTAGTACGGATGGTTGATCGTATCAGCCTATCAGTACGTATGGGTCATTTTCATGTACTGATGGGATCAGTCCAGACAGTCCATGATCCGTTGAGTTAAATCCTTCCATTCAGTATGGTTAAGGCTTATCATATCAGCCTATCAGTACGTTTGGGCAATTTTTCATCGCCTGATGAACCAGTCTGGAGACTCCTTGGTCCATCCAGGCAGTACGGATGGTTGATTGTATCAACCTATCAGTACGTATGGGTCATTTTTCATGTACTGATGGACAAGTCTGGACAGTTCTTGGTCCTTCCTGGCAGTACAGATTGCTGATGGTATCAGCCTATCAGTAAGTATGGGTCATCTTTCATGTACTGATGGGACCAGTCCGAACAGTCCACGGTCCGTTGAGTTAAATCCTTCCATTATGTACGGATGAGGCTGATCATATCAGCATATCAGTACGTATGGGATGATTTTTATGGCCTTATGGCTCAGTCTGGACAGTCCTTGGTCCTTCCAGGCAGTACAGATGGCTGATCGTATCAGCCTATCAGTACATATGGTTCATTTTTCATGTACTGATGCGACTAGTCCGGACAGTCCATGGTCCATTGATTTAAATCATTCAATTCGGTACGGTTAAGGATGATCATATCAGCATATCAGTATGTATGGATTGATTTTTCATGGCCTGATGGACCAGTCTGTACAGTCCTTGGTCAATCCAAGCAGTACGGATTGCTGATCGTATCAGCCTATCAGAACATATGGGTCATTTTTCATGTACAGATGGGACAAGTCCGGACAGTCCATGATCTGTTGAGTTAATTCCTTCCATTCAGTACGATTAAGACTAATCATATCCACCTATCAGTACGTATGGGCAATTTTTCATGGCCTGATGAACCAGTCTGGAGAGTCCTGGGTCCATCAGGGCAGTACGGATGGCTGATTGTATCAATCTTTCAGTACGTATGGGTCATTTTTCATGTACTGATGGGACCAGTCCGGACAGTCTGTGGTCTGTTGAGTTAAATCTTTCCATTCAGTATGGATAAGGCTGCTCATATCATCCTATAAGTAGGTGTGGGTCGATTTTTCATGGGCCGATGGACCAGTCTGGACAGTCCTTGGTCCTTCCAGGTAGTATGGATGGCTGATCGTATCAGCCTATCAATACGTATGGGCCATTTTCATGTACTGATGGGATCAGCCCGGACAGTCCATGGTCCGTTGAGTTAAATCCTTCCATTCAGTACGGTTAAGGCTTATCATATCAGCTTATCAGTACGGATGGGCAATTTTTCATGGCCTGATGAACCAGTCTGGAGAGTCCTTGGTTCATCCAGGCAGTACGGATGGCTGATTGTATCAACCTATCAGTACGTATGGGTCATTTTTCATGTACTGATGGGACCAGTCCGGACAGTCCATGGTCCGTTGAGTTAAATCCTTCCATTTAGTACGGTTAAGGCTGATCATATCAGCCTATCAGTACGTATGGGTCATTTCCATGTACTGATGGGACCAATCTGGACAGTCCATGGTCCGTTGAGTTAAATCCTTCCATTCAGTACTGATAAATCTGATCATATCAGCCTATCAGTACGTGTGGGTCGATTTTTCATGGCCTGACGGACAAGTCTGGACAGTTCTTGGTCCTTCCTGGCAGTACAGATGGCTGATCGTATCAGCCTATCAGTAAATATGGGTCATTTTTCATGTACTGATGGGACCAGTCCGAACAGTACATGGTCCGTTGAGTTAAATCCTTCCATTAAGTATGGATAAGGCTGATTATATCAGCATATGAATACGTATGGGTTGATTTTTTATGGCCTTATGGACCAGTCTGGACAGTCCTTGGTCCTTCCAGGCAGTACGGATGGCTGATCGTATCAGCCTATCAGTATGTATGGGTCATTTTTCATGGACTGATGCAAATAGTCCGGCAAGTCCATGCTCCATTGAGTTGAATCCTTCAGATCAGTACGGTTAAGGCTGATCATATCAACATATCAGTATGTATGGGTTGATTTTTCATAGCCTGATAGACCAGGCTGGACAATCCTTGGTCAATCCAGGCAGTACGGATTGCTGATCGTATCAGCCTATCAGAACATATGGGTCATTTTTCATGTACAGATGGGACCAGTCCGGACAGTCCATGGTCTGTTGAGTAAAATCCTTCCATTCATTACGGTTAAGACTGTTCATATCAGCCTATTAGTACGTATGGGCAATTTTTCATGGCCTGATGAACCAGTCTGGAGAGTCCTTGGTCCATCAGGGCAGTACGGATGGCTGATTGTATCAATCTATCAGTATGTATGGGTCATTTTTCATGTACTGATGGAACCAATCCGGACAGTCTGTGGTCCGTTGAGTTAAATCCTTCCATTCAGTACGGATATGGCTGCACATATCATCCTATAAGTATGTATGGGTCAATTTTTCATGGCCCGACGGACCAGTCTGGACAGTCCTTGATCCTTCAGGTAGTACGGATGGCTGATCGTATCAGCCTATCAGTACGTATGGGCCATTTTCATGTACTGATGGGATCAGTCCGGACAGTCCATGGTCCGTTGAGTTAAATCCTTCCATTCAGTACGGTTAAGGCTTATAATATCAGCCTATCAGTACATTTGGGCAATTTTTAATGGCCTGATGAACCAGTCTGGAGAGTCCTTGGTCCATCCAGGCAGTACGGATGGCTGATTGTATCAACCTATCAGTACGTATGGGTCATTTATCATGTACTGATGGGACCAGTCCGGACAGTCCATGGTCCGTTGAGTTAAATCCTTCCATTTAGTACGCTTAAGGCTGATCATATCAGCCTAACAGTACGTATGGGTCATTTCATGTACTGATGGGACCAATCTGGACAGTCCATGGTCCGTTGAGAGTTAAATCCTTCCATTCAGTACGGATAAAGCTGATCATATCAGCCAATCAGTACGTGTGGGTCGATTTTTCATGGCCTGACGGACAAGTCTGGACAGTTCTTGGTCCTTCCTGGCAGTACAGATGGCTGATCGTATCAGCCTATCAGTACGTATGGTTCATTTTTCATGTACTGATGCGACTAGTCCGGACAGTGCATGGTCCATCGATTTAAATCCTTCCATTCGGTACGGTTAAGGCTTATGATATCAGCATATCAGTATGTATAGGTTGATTTGTCATGGCCTGATGGACCAGTCTGTACAGTCCTTGGTCAATCCAAGCAGTACGGATTGCTGATCGTATCAGCCTATCTGACGTATGGGTCATTTTTCATGTACAGATGGGACAAGTCCGGACAGTCCATGATCTGTTGAGTTAATTCCTTCCATTAAGTACGGATAAGGCTGATCATATCAGCATATCAGTACGTATGGGATTATTTTTATGGCCTTATGGCCCAGTCTGGACAGTCCTTGGTCCTTCCAGGCAGTACGGATGGCTGATCGTGTCAGCCTATCAGTACATATGGTTCATTTTTCATGTACTGATGCGACTAGTCCAAACAGTCCATGGTCCATCGATTTAAATCCTTCAATTTGGTACGGTTAAGGCTGATCATATCAGCCTATCAGTACGTATGGGCAATTTTTCATGGCCTGGTGAACCAGTCTGGAGAGTCCTTGGTCCATCAGGGCAGTACGGATGGCTGATTGTATCAATCTTTCAGTACGTATGGGTCATTTTTCATGTACTGATGGGACCAGTCCAGACAGTCTGTGGTCCGTTGAGTTAAATCTTTCCATTCAGTACGGATAAGGCTGCTCATATCATCCTATAAGTATGTATGGGTCGATTTTTCATGGCCCGAAGGACCAGTCTGGACAGTCCTTGGTCCTTCCAGGTAGTACGGATTGCTGATCGTATCAGCCTATCAGTACGTATGGGCTATTTTCATGTACTGATGGGATCAGTCCAGACAGTCCATGGTCCGTTGAGTTAAATCCTTCCATTCAGTATGGTTAAGGCTTATCATATCAGCCTATCAGTACGTATGGGCAATTTTTCATGGCCTGTTGAACTAGTCTGGAGAGTCCTTGGTCCATCCAGCAGTACGGATGGCTGATTGTATCAACCTATCAGTACGTATGGGTCATTTTTCATGTTTTGATGGGACCAGTCCGGACAGTCCATGGTCCGTTGAGTTAAATCCTTCCATTTAGTACGGTTAAGGCTGATCATATCAGCCTATTAGTATGTATGGGTCATTTCCATGTACTGATGGGACCAATCTGGACAGTCCATGGTCCGTTGAGTTAAATCCTTCCATTTAGTACGGATAAATCTGATCATATCAGCCTATCAGTACGTGTGGGTCGATTTATCATCGCCTGACGGACAAGTCTGGACAGTTCTTGGTCCTTCCTGGCAGTACGGATGGCTGATCGTATCAGCCTATCAATAAGTATGGGTCATTTTTCATGTACTGATGCGACCAGTCCGAACAGTCCATGGTCCGTTGAGTTAAATCCTTCCATTAAGTATAGATAAGGCTGATCAAATCAGCATATCAATACGTATGGGTTAATCTTTTATGGCCTTATGGACCAGTCTGGACATTCCTTGGTCCTTCCAGGCAGTACGGATGGCTGATCGTATCAGCCTTTCAGTATGTATGGGTCATTTTTCATGTACTGATGCGACTAGTCTGGCCAGTCCATGGTCCATCGAGTTAAATCCTTCAATTCAGTACGGTTAAGGCTGATCATATCAGCATATCAATATGTATGGGTTGATTTTTCATGGCCTGATGGACCAGGCTGGACAGTCCTTGGTTAATACAGACAGTACGGATTGCTAATCGTATCAGCCTATCAGAACATATGGGTCATTTTTCATGTACATATGGGACCAGTCCGGACAGTCCATGGTCTGTTGAGTTAAATCCTTCCATTCAGTACGGTTAAGACTGATCATATCAGCCTATCAGTACGTATGGACAATTTTTCATGGCCTGATGAACCAGTCTGGAGAGTCCTTGGTCCATCAGGGCAGTACAGATGGCTGATTGTATCAATCTATCAGTACGTATGGGTAATTTTTCATGTACTGATGGGACCAGTCCGGACAGTCTGTGGTCCGTTGAGGTAAATCCTTCCATTCAGTACGGATAAGGCTGCTCATATCATCCTATAAGTATGTATTGGTCGATTTTTCATGGCTCGATGGACCAGTCTGGACAGTCCTTGGTCCTTCCAGGTAGTACGGATGGCTGATCGTATCAGCCTATCAGTACGTATGGGCCATTTTCATGTACTGATGGGATCAGTACGGACAGTCCATGGTCCGTTGAGTTAAATCCTTCCATTCAGTATGGTTAAGGCTTTTCATATCAGCCTATGAGTACGTATGGGAAATTTTTCGTGGCCTGATGAACTAGTCTGGAGAGTCCTTGGTCCATCCAGGCAGTACGGATGGCTGATTGTATCAACCTATCAGTACGTATGGGTCATTTTTCATGTACTGATGGGACCAGTCCAGACAGTCCATGGTCCGTTTAGTTAAATCCTTCCATTTAGTATGATTAAGGCTGATCATACCAGCCTATCAGTACGTATGGGTCATTTCCATGTACTGATGGGACCAATCTGGACAGTCCATGTTCCGTTGAGTTAAATCCTTCCATTCAGTACGGATAAAGCTGATCATATCAGCCTATCGGTATGTGTCGGTCGATTTTTCATGGCCTGACGGACAAGTCTGGACAGTCCTTGGTCGTTCCAGGCAGTACGGATGGCTGATCGTATCAGCCTATTAGTACGTATGGGTCATTTTTCATGTACTGAGGCGACTAGTCCGGACAGTCCATGGTCCATCGAGTTAAATCCTTCAATTTGGTACGGTTAAGGATGATCATATCAGCATATCAGTATGTGTGGGTTGATTTTTCATGGCCTGATGGACCAGTCTGTACAGTCCTTGGTCAATCCAGGCAGTATGGATTGCTTATCGTATCAGTCTATCAGAACATAAGGGTCATTTTTCATGTACAGATGGGACAAGTCCGGACAGTCCATGATCTGTTGAGTTAATTCCTTCCATTCAGTATGGTTAAGACTGATCATATCAGCCTATCAGTACATATGGGCAGTTTTTCATGGCCTGATGAACCAGTCTGGAGAGTCCTTGGTCCATCAGGGTAGTACGGATGGCTGATTGTATTAATCTATCAGTACGTATGGGTCATTTTTCATGTACTGATGGGACCAGTCCAGACAGTCTGTCGTCCGTTGAGTTAAATCTTTCCATTCAGTACGGATAAGGCTGCTCATACCATCCTATAAGTATGTATGGGTTGATTTTTCATGGCCGATGGACCAGTCTGGACAGTCCTTGGTCCTTCCAGGTAGTACGGATGGCTGATCGTATCAGCCAATCAGTACGTATGGGCCATTTTCATGTACTGATGGGATCAGTCCGGACAGTCCATGGTCCGTTGAGTTAAATCCTTCCATTCAGTACGGTTAAGGCTTATCATATCAGCCTATCAGTACGTATGGGCAATTTTTCATGGCCTGATGAACCAGTCTGGAGAGTCCTTGGTCCATCCAGGCAGTACGAATGGCTGATTGTATCAACCTATCAGTACGTATGGGTCATTTTTCATGTACTGATATGACATGTCCGGACAGTCCATGGTCTTTTTAGTTAAATCCTTCCATTTAGTACGGTTAAGGCTGATCATATCAGCCTATCAGTACGTATGGGTCATTTCCATGTACTGATGGGACCAGTTCGGACAGTCCATGGTTCGTTGAGTTAAATCCTTCCATTAAGTATGGATAAAGCTAATCATATCAGCATATCAATACATATGGGTTGATTTTTTATGGCCTTATGGACCAGTCTGGACAGTCCTTGGTCCTTCCAGGCAGTACGGATGGCTGATCGTATCAGCCTATCAGTATGTATGGGTCATTTTTCATGTGCTGATGCGACTAGTCCGGCCAGACCATGGTCCATCGAGTTAAATCCTTCAATTCAGTACGGTTAAGGCTGATCATATCAGCCTATCAGTACGTATGGGCAATTTTTCATGGCCTGGTGAACCAGTCTGGAGAGTCCTTGGTCCATCCAGGCAGTACGGATGGCTGATTGTATCAACCTAACAGTACGTATGGGTCATTTTTCATATACTGATGGGACCAGTCCGGACAGTCCATGGTCCATTGAGTTAAATCCTTCCATTTAGTACGGTTAAGGCTGATCATATCAGCCTATCAGTATGTATGGGTCATTTCCATGTACTGATGGGACCAATCTGGATAGTCCATGGTCCGTTGAGTTAAATCCTTCCATTCAGTACGGATAAAGCTGATCATATCAGCCTATCAGTACGTGTGGGTCAATTTTTCATGGCCTGACGGACAGGTCTGGACAGTTCTTGGTCCTTCCTGGCAGTACGGATGGCTGATCGTATCAGCCTATCAGTAAGTATGGGTCTTTTTTCATGTACTGATGGGACCAGTCCGAACAGTCCACGGTCCGTTGAGTTAAATCCTTCCATTAAGTACGGATAAGGCTGATTATATCAGCATATAAGTATGTATGGGTTGATTTTTATGGCCTTATGGCCCAGTCTGGACAGTCCTTGGTCCTTCCAGGCAGTACGGATGGCTGATCGTATCAGCCTATCAGTACGTATGGTTAATTTTTCATGTACTGATGCGACAAGTCCGGACAGTCCAAGGTCCATCGAGTTAAATCCTTCAATTCAGTACGGTTAAGGCTGATCATATCAGCATATCAGTATGTATGGGTCGATTTTTCATGGCCCGATGGACCAGTCTGGACAGTCCCTGGTCCTTCCAGGCAGTACGGATGGCTGATCGTATCGGCCTATTAGTACGTATGGGTCATTTTTCATGTACTGATGGGACCAGTCCGGACAGTCCATGGTCCGTTGACTTAAATCCTTCCATTCAGTACGGTTAAGGCTTATCATATCAGCCTATCAGTACGTATGGGCAATTTTCATGGTCTGATGAACCAGTCTGGAGAGTCCTTGGTCCATCCGAGCAGTACAGATGGCTGATCGTATCATCCTATCAGTACTTATGGGTAATTTTCATGTACTGATGGAACCAGTCCGAACAGTCCATGATCTGTTGAGTTAAATCCTTCCATTCAGTACGGTTAAGGCTGATCATATCAGCCTATCAGTACATATAGGTCGATTTTTCATGGCCTAATGGACCAGTTTGGACAGTCCTGGGTCCATCCAGGCCGTACGGATGGCTGATCTTATCAGCCTGTCAGTACATATGGGTCATTTTTCATGTACTGAGGGGAACAGTCCGGACAGTCCATGGTCTGTTGAGTTAAATCCTTCCAGTCAGTACGGTTAAGGCTGATCATATCAGCCTATCAATACGTACGGGTCGATTTTTCATGGCCTGATGGACCAGTCTTGACAGTCCTTGGTTCATCCAGGCAGTACAGATGGTTGATCGTATCAGGTTATCAATACAAATGGGTCATTTTTCCTGTACTGGTGGGACTAGTCTGCACAGTCCTTGGTCCGTTGAGTTAAATCGTTCCATTCAGTACGGATAAGGCTTATCATATCAGCCTATCAGTACGTGTGGACAGTCCTTGGTCCTTCCTGGCAGTACAGATGGCTGATCATATCATCCTATCAGTACGTATGGGTAATTTTTCATGTACTGATGCGACCAGTCCGGACAGTCCATGTTCTGTTAAGTTAAATACTTCCATTCAGTACTGTTAAGGCTGATTATATCAGGCTATCAGTACGTATCGGTCGATTTTTCATGGCCCGATGGAACAGTTTGGACAGTCCTTGGTCCTTCCAGGCAGCATGGATGGCTGATCGTATCATCCTATCAGTACGTATGGGTCATTTTTCATGTACTGATGGGACCAGTCCGGACAGTCCATGGTCCGTTGAGTTAAATCCTTCCATTTAGTACGGTTAAGGCTGATCATATCAGCCTATTAGTATGTATGGGTCATTTCCATGTACTGATGGGACCAATCTGGACAGTCCATGGTCCGTTGAGTTAAATCCTTCCATTTAGTACGGATAAATCTGATCATATCAGCCTATCAGTACGTGTGGGTCGATTTATCATCGCCTGACGGACAAGTCTGGACAGTTCTTGGTCCTTCTTGGCAGTACGGATGGCTGATCGTATCAGCCTATCAATAAGTATGGGTCATTTTTCATGTACTGATGCGACCAGTCCGAACAGTCCATGGTCCGTTGAGTTAAATCCTTCCATTAAGTATGGATAAGGCTGATCATATCAGCATATCAATACGTATGGGTTAATCTTTTATGGCCTTATGGACCAGTCTGGACATTCCTTGGTCCTTCCTGGCAGTATAGATGGCTGATCATATCAGCCTATCAGTACGTATGGGTAATTTTTCATGTACTGATGCGACCAGTCCGGACAGTCCATGTTCTGTTAAGTTAAATACTTCCATTCAGTACTGTTAAGGCTGATTATATCAGGCTATCAGTACGTATCGGTCGATTTTTCATGGCCCGATGGAACAGTTTGGACAGTCCTTGGTCCTTCCAGGCAGCATGGATGGCTGATCGTATCATCCTATCAGTACGTATGGGTCATTTTTCATGTACTGAGGGGACCAGTCCGGACAGTCCATGGTCTGTTGAGTTAAATCCTTCCATTCAGTACGGATAAGGCTGATAATATCAGCCTACCAGTATGTATGGGTCGATTTTTCATGGCCTGATGGACCAGTCTGGACAGTCCTTGGTCCTTCCAGGCAGTACGGATGGCTTATCGTATCGGCCTATCAGTACATATGGGTCATTTTTCATGTACTGATGGGACCAGTCCGGACAGTCCATGGTCCGTTGAGTTAAACCCTTCCATTCAATACGGATAAGGCTGATCATATCAGCCTATAAGTACGTATGGGCAATTTTTCATGGCCTCATGAACCAGTCTGGATAGTCCTTGGTCCATCCAGGCAGTACGGATGGCTGATCGTATCATCCTATCAGTACTTATGGGTAATTTTCATGTACTAATGGAACCAGTCCAGACAGTCCATGATCTGTTGAGTTAAATGCTTCCATTCCGTACGGTTAAGGCTGATCATATCAGCCTATCAATGCATATAGGTCGATTTTTCATGGCCTAATGGACCAGTCTGGACAGTCCTGGGTCCATCCAGGAAGTACGGATGGCTGATCTTATCAGCCTATCAGTACATATGGGTCATTTTTCATGTACTGAGGGGACCAGTCCGGACAGTCCATGGTGTGTTGAGTTAAATCCTTCCATTTAGTACGGATAAGGTCATCATATCAGCCTATCAGTATGTATGGGTCGATTTTTCATGGCCCGATGGACCAGTCTGGACAGTCCCCGGTCCTTCCAGGCATTACGGATGGCTGATCGTATCGGCCTATTAGTATGTATGGGTCATTTTTCATGTACTGATTGGACCAGTCCGGACAGTCCATGGTCCGTTGAGTTAAATCCTTCCATTCAACACGGTTAAGGCTTATCATATCAGCCTATCAGTACGTATAGGTCTATTTTTCATGGCCTAATGGACCCTGTTGGACAGTCCTGGGTCCATCCAGGGAGTACGGATGGCTTATCTTATCAGCCTGTCAGTACGTATGGGTCATTTTTCATGTACTGATGGAACCAGTCCGGACAGTCCATGATCTGTTGAGTTAAATCCTTCAATTCAGTATGGTTAAGGCTGATCATATCAGCCTATCAATACGTACGGGTCGATTTTTCATGGCCTGATGGACCAGTCTAGACAATCCTTGGTTCATCAAGGTAGTACAAATGGTTGATCGTGTCAGGTTATCAATACAAATGGGTCATTTTTTATGTACTGGTGGGACTAGTCTGCACAGTCCTTGGTCCGTTGAGTTAAATAGTTCCATTCAATACGGATAAGACTTATCATATCAGCCTATCAGTACGTGTGGACAGTCCTTGGTCCATCCTGGCAGTACAGATGGCTGATCGTATCAGCCTATCAGTACGTATGGGTAATTTTTCATGTACTGATGGGACCAGTCCGGACAGTCCATGGTCTGTTAAGTTAAATCCTTTCATTCAGTACTGTTAAGTTAAATCCTTTCATTCAGTACTGTTAAGGCTGATTATATCAGGCTATCAGTACGTATCGGTCGATTTTTCATGGCCCGATGGAACAGTCTGGGCAGTCCTTGGTCCTTCCAGGCAGCATGGATGGCTGATCGTATCATCCTATTGACGTATGGGTCATTTTTCATGTACTGAGGGGACCAGTCCGGACAGTCCATGGTCAGTTATGTTAAATCCTTCCATTCAGTACGGATAAGGCTGATCATATCAGCCTATCAGTTTGTATGGCTCGATTTTTCATGGCCTGATGGACCAGTTTGGACAGTCCTTGGTCCTTCCAGGCAGTACGGATGGCTGATCGTATCGGCCTATCAGTACGTATGGGTCATTTTTCATGTACTGATGGGACCAGTCCAAACAGTCCATGGTTCGTTGAGTTAAATCCTTCCATTCAGTACGGTTAAGGCTGATCATATCAGCCTATCAGTACGTATGGGCAATTTTTCATGGCCTGATGAACCAGTCTGGAGAGTCCTTGGTCCATCCAGGCAGTACATATGGCTGATCGTATCATCCTATCAGTACTTATGGGTAATTTTTCATGTACTGATGGAACCAGTCCGGACATTCCATGATCTGTTGAGTTAAATCCTTCCATTCAGTACGGTTAAGGCTGATCATATCAGCCTATCAGTACATATAGGTCGATTTTTCATGGCCTAATGGACCAATCTGGACAGTCCTGGGTCCATCCAGAAAGTACGGATGGCTGATCGTATCAGCCTATCAGTACATCTGGGTCATTTTTCATGTACTAAGGGGCCAGTCCGGACAGTCCATGGTCTGTTGAGTGAAATCCTTCCATTCAGTACGGATAAGGCTGATCATTTCATCCCATCAGTACGTATGGGTTAATTTTTCATGGCCTGATTGACCAGTCTGGACAGTCCTTGGTCCTTCCAGGCCGTACGGATGGCTGATCGTGTCAGCCTATCAGTATGCATGGGTCATTTTTCATGTACTGATGGGACCAGTCTGGACAGTCCGTGGCCTGTTGAGTTAAATCCTTCCATTTAGTACGGATAAGGCTGATCATATCAGCCTATTAGTACGTGTGTGTCGATTTTTCATGGCCTGATGGACCAGTCTGGACAGTCCTTGGTGAATCCAGGCAGTACGGGTGGCTGATCGTATCAGCCTATTAGTACCCATGGTCAGTTTTCATGTACTGATGGGACCAGTCTAGAAAGTCCATTGTCCGTTGAGTTTAATCCTTCCATTCAGTACGGATAAGGCTGTTCATATCAGCCTATCAGTACCTATGGATATAATTTTCATGCCCTGATGGACCAGTTTGGACAGTCCTTGCCCCTTCCAGGCAGTACGGAAAGCTGATCGTATCAGCCTATCAATACGCATGGGTCACTTTTCATGTACTGATGGGACAAGTCTGGACAGTCCATGATCCGTTGAGTTATATCCTTCCATTCAGTACGGATAAGGCTTATCATATCAGCCTATCAGTACGTGTGGGTCGATTTTTCATGGCCTGATGGACCAGTTTGGACAGTCCTTGGTCAATCCAGGCATTACAGATGGCTGATCGTATCAGCCTATCAGGTCGTATGGGTCATTATACATGTAGTGATGGGACCAGTCTTGACAGCCCATGGTCCGTTGAGTTAAATCCTTCCATTCAATACGGATAAGGCTGATCATATCAGCCTATCAGTACGTGTGGGATCGATTTTTGATGGCCTGATGGACCAGTATTGAAAGTCTTTGGTCCTTCCAGGCAGTACGGATGGCTGATCATAGCAGGTCAGTACGTATGGGTTATTTTTCATGTACTGATGGGACCAGTCTGGACAGTCCAAGGTCTGTTGAGTTAAATCCTTCCATTCAGTACTGATAAGGCTTATCATATCATCCTATCAGTACGTATGGGTAGATTTTTCATGGCCTGATGGACCAGTCTGGACAGTTCTTGGTCCTCCCAGGCCGTACGGATGGCTGATCGTATCAGCCTATCAGTATGCATAGGTCATTTTTCATGTACTGATGGGACCAGTATGGACAGTCCATGGTCCGTTGAGTTAAATCCTTCCATTCAGAACGGATAAGGCTGATCATATCAGCCTATCAGTACGTGTGGGTCGATTTTTCATTGCCTGATGGACCATTCTGGACAGTCCTTGGTCCTTCAAGGCAGTATAGATGGCTGATCATATCATCCTATCAGTACGTATGGGTCATTTTTCATGTACTAAAGGAACCTGTCCGGACAGTCCATGGTTCGTTGAGTTAAATCCTTCCATTCACTATGGACAAGGCTGATCATATCAGCCTATCAGTACGTAAGGGTCGATTTTCATGTCCTGATGGACCAGTATGGACAGTCCTTGGTCCAACTAGGCAGTACGGATGGCTGATTGTGTCAGCCTATCAGTATGCATGGGTCATTTTTCATGTACTGATGGGACCAGTCTGGACAGTCCATGGCCTGTTGAGTTAAATCCTTCCATTCAGTACGGATAAGGCTGATCATATCATCCCATTAGTATGTATGGGTTAATTTTTCATGGCCTGATTGACCAGTCTGGACAGTCCTTGGTCCTTACAGGCCGTACGGATGGCTGATCATATTGGGTCAGTATGTATGGGTCATTTTTCATGTACTGATTGGACCAGTCTGGAGAGTCCATCGTCCGTTGAGTTAAATCCTTCCATTCAGTACGGATAAGGCTGATCATATCAGCCTATCAGTACGTGTGTGTCGATTTTTTCATGGCCTGATGGACCAGTATGGACAGTCCTTGGTGAATCCAGGCAGTACGGGTGGCTGATCGTATCAGCCTATCAGTACGCATGGGTCAGTTTTCATGTACTAATGGGACCAGTCTAGAAAGTCCATTGTCCGTTGAGTTAAATCCTTCCATTCAGTACAGATAAGGCTGTTCATATCAGCCTATCATTACCTATGGATAGAATTTTCATGGCCTGATGGACCAGTTTGGACAGTCCTTGGTCCTTCCAGGCAGTACAGATGGCTGATCGTATCAGCCTATCAATACGCATGGGTCACTTTTCATGTACTGATGGGACCAGTCTGGACAGTCCATGGTCCGTTGAGTTATATCCTTCCATTCAGTACGGATAAGGCTTATCATATCAGCCTATCGGTACGTGTGGGTCGATTTTTCATTGCCTGATGGACAATTCTGGATAGTCCTTGGTCCTTCAAGGCAGTATAGATGGCTGATCATATCATCCTATCAGTACGTATGGGTCATTTTTCATGTACTAAAGGAACCTGTCCGGACAGTCCATGGTTCGTTGAGTTAAATCCTTCCATTCACTATGGATAAGGCTGATCATATCAGCCTATCAATACGTATGGGTCGATTTTCATGTCCTGATGGACCAGTATGGACAGTCCTTGGTCCAACTAGGCAGTACGGATGGCTGAGCGTGTCAGCCTATCAGTATGCATGGGTCATTTTTCATGTACTGATGGGACCAGTCTGGACTGTCCATGGCCTGTTGAGTTAAATCCTTCCATTCAGTACGGATAAGGCTGATCATATCATCCCATCAGTATGTATGGGTTAATTTTTCATGGCCTGATTGACCAGTCTAGACAGTCCTTGGTCCTTCCAGGCCGTACGGATGGCTGATCATATTGGGTCAGTATGTATGGGTCATTTTTCATGTACTGATTGGACCAGTCTGGAGAGTCCATCGTCCGTTGAGTTAAATCCTTCCATTCAGTACGGATAAGGCTGATCATATCAGCCTATCAGTACGTGTGTGTCGATTTTTTCATGGCCTGATGGACCAGTCTGGACAGTCCTTGGTGAATCCAGGCAGTACGGGTGGCTGATCGTATCAGCCTATCAGTACGCATGGGTCAGTTTTCATGTACTAATGGGACCAGTCTAGAAAGTCCATTGTCCGTTGAGTTAAATCCTTCCATTAAGTACAGATAAGGCTGTTCATATCAGCCTATCAGTACCTATGGATAGAATTTTCATGGCCTGATGGACAAGTTTGGACAGTCCTTGGTCCTTCCAGGCAGTACGGATGGCTGATCGTATCAGCCTATCAATACGCATGGGTCCCTTTTCATGTACTGATGGGACCAGTCTGGACAGTCCTTGGTCCGTTGAGTTATATCCTTCCATTCAGTACGGATAAGGCTTATCATATCAGCCTATCAGTACGTGTGGGTCGATTTTTCATGGCCTGATGGACCAGTTTGGACAGTCCTTGGTCAATCCAGGCATTACAGATGGCTGATCGTATCAGCCTATCAGGTCGTATGGGTCATTATACATGTACTGATGGGACCAGTCTGGACAGTCCATGGTCTGTTGAGTTAAATCCTTCCATTCAGTACTGATAAGGCTTATCATATCATCCTATCAGTACGTATGGGTAGATTTTTCATGGCCTGATGGACCAGTCTTGATAGTTCTTGGTCCTCCCAGGCCGTACGGATGGCTGATCGTATCAGCCTATCAGTATGCATAGGTCATTTTTCATGTACTGATGGGACCAGTATGGACAGTCCATGGTCCGTTGAGTTAAATCCTTCCATTCAGTACGGATAAGGCTGTTCATATCAGCCTATCAGTACCTATGGATAGAATTTTCATGGCCTGATGGACCAGTTTGGACAGTCCTTGGTCCTTCCAGGCAGTACGGATGGCTGATCGTATCAGCCTATCAATACGCATGGGTCACTTTTCATGTACTGATGGGACCAGTCTGGACAGTCCATGGTCCGTTGAGTTATATCCTTCCATTCAGTACGGATAAGGCTTATCATATCAGCCTATTAGTACGTGAGGGTCGATTTTTCATGGCCTGATGGACCAGTTTGGACAGTCCTTGGTCAATCCAGGCATTACAGATGGCTGATCGTATTAGCCTATCAGGTCGTATGGGTCATTATACATGTACTGATGGGACCCGTCTTGACAGCCCATGGTCCGTTGAGTTAAATCCTTCCATTCAATACGGATAAGGCTAATCATATCAGCCTATCAGTACGTGTGGGATCGATTTTTGATGGCCTGATGGACCAGTATTGAAAGTCTTTGGTCCTTCCATGCAGTACTGATGGCTTATCATAGCACGTCAATACGTATGGGTTATTTTTCATGTACTGATGGGACCAGTATGGACAGTCCATGGTCTGTTGAGTTAAATCCTTCCATTCCGTACTGATAAGGCTTATCATATCATCCTATCAGTACGTATGGGTAGATTTTTCATGGCCTGATGGACCAGTCTGGACAGTTCTTGGTCCTCCCAGGCCGTACGGATGGCTGATTGTATCAGCCTATCAGTATGCATAGGTCATTTTTCATGTACTGATAGGACCAGTATGGACAGTCCATGGTCCGTTGAGTTAAATCCTTCCATTCAGTACGGATAAGGCTGATCATATCAGCCTATCAGTACGTGTGGGTCGATTTTTCATTGCTTGATGGACCATTCTGGACAGTCCTTGGTCCTTCAAGGCAGTATAGATGGCTGATCATATCATCCTATCAGTACGTATGGGTCATTTTTCATGTACTAAAGGAACCTGTCCGGACAGTCCATGGTTCGTTGAGTTAAATCCTTCCATTCACTATGGATAAGGCTGATCATATCAGCCTATAAGTACGTATGGGTCGATTTTCATGTCCTGATGGATCAGTATGGACAGTCCTTGGTCCAACTAGGCAATACGGATGGCTGATCGTGTCAGCCTATCAGTATGCATGGGTCATTTTTCATGTACTGATGGGACCAGTCTGGACAGTCCATGGCCTGTTGAGTTAAATCCTTCCATTCAGTACGGATAAGGCTGATCATATCATCCCATCAGTATGTATGGGTTAATTTTTCATGGCCTGATTGACCAGTCTGGACAGTCCTTGGTCCTTCCAGGCCGGACGGATGGCTGATCATATTGGGTCAGTATGTATGGGTCATTTTTCATGTACTGATTGGACCAGTCTGGAGAGTCCATCGTCCGTTAAGTTAAATCCTTCCATTCAGTACGGATAAGGCTGATCATATCAGCCTATCAGTACGTGTGTGTCGATTTTTCATGGCCTGATGGTCCAGTCTGGACAGTCCTTGGTGAATCCAGGCAGTACGGGTGGCTGATTGTATCAGCCTATCAGTACGCATGGGTCAGTTTTCATGTACTAATGGGACCAGTCTAGAAAGTCCATTGTCCGTTGAGTTAAATCCTTCCATTCAGTACAGATAAGGCTGTTCATATTAGCCTATCAGTACCTATGGATAGAATTTTCATGGCCTGATGGACCAGTTTGGACAGTCCTTGGTCCTTCCAGGCAGTACGGATGGCTGATCGTATCAGCCTATCAATACG
>MU105704.1:9896-37181 GCA_012274485.2 Sinapis alba | reverse complement strand
TACGGATGGCTGATCGTATCAGCCTATCAATACGCATGGGTCACTTTTCATGTACTGATGGGACCAGTCTGGACAGTCCATGGTCCGTTGAGTTATATCCTTCCATTCAGTACGGATAAGGCTTATCATATCAGCCTATCAGTACGTGTGGGTCGATTTTTCATGGCCTGATGGACCAGTTTGGACAGTCCTTGGTCAATCCAGGCATTACAGATGGCTGATCATAGCACGTCAATATGTATGGGTTATTTTTCATGTACTGATTGGACCAGTATGGACAGTCCATGGTCTGTTGAGTTAAATCCTTCCATTCCGTACTGATAAGGCTTATCATATCATCCTATCAGTACGTATAGGTAGATTTTTCATGGCCTGATGGACTAGTTTGGACATTTCTTGGTCCTCCCAGGCCGTACGGATGGCTGATCATATCAGCCTATCAGTATGCATAAGTCATTTTTCATGTACTGATGGGACCAGTATGGACAGTCCATGGTCCGTTGAGTTAAATCCTTCCATTCAGTACGGATAAGGCTGATAATATCAGCCTATCAGTACGTGTGGGTCGATTTTTCATTGCCTGATGGCCATTCTTGACAGTCCTTGGTCCATCTAGGCAGTACGGATTGCTGATCGTATCAGCCTATCAGTATGCATGGGTCATTTTTCATGTACTGATGGGGCCAGTCTGGACAGTCCATGGCCTGTTGAGTTAAATCCTTCCATTCAGTACGGATAAGGCTGATCATATCATCCCATCAGTATGTATGGGTTAATTTTTCATGGCCTGATTGACAAGTCTAGACAGTACTTGGTCCTTCCAGGCCGTACGGATGGCTGATCATATCGGGTCAGTATGTATGGGTCATTTTTCATGTACTGATTGGACCAGTCTGGACAGTCCTTGGTCCATCTAGGCAGTACGGATGGCTGATCGTATCAGCCTATCAGTATGTATGGGTCATTTTTCATGTACTTATGGGACCTGTCTGGACAATCCATGCTCCATTGAATTTAATCCTTCCATTGAATTTAATCCTTCCATTCAGTACGGATAAGGCTGATTATATCGGCCTATTAGTAAGTATGGGACAATTTTTTCATGGCCTGATGTACCAGTCTGGACAGTCCTTGGTCCATCCAGGCAGTAGGAATGGCTGATCGTATCAGTCTATCAAAATGTATGGGTCATTTTTCATGTACTGATGGGACCAGTTTGGGCAGTCCATGATCGTATCAGCCTATCAGTACATCTGGGTCAATTTTTCATGGCCTGATGGGTCAGTCCGGATAGTCATTGGCATTCAGTACTAATAAGGCTGATCATATCAGCCTATCAGTACGTGTGGGTCAAATTTTCATGGCCAGATGGATCAGTCTAACAGTCCTTGGTCCTCCCAAGCAGTACGGATGCCTGATCGTATCAGCCTATCAGTACACATGGGTCATTTTTCATGTACGGAGGGGACCCATCTGGACAGTCCATTGTTTGTTGAGTTAAATCCTTCGATTCAGTACGGATAAGGCTGATCATATCATCCTATCAGTACCTATGGGTAGATTTTTCATGGCCTGATGGACCAGTCTGGACAGTCCTTGGTCCTTCCAGGCAGTACGTATGCCTGATCGTATCAGCCTATCAGTACGCATGGGTCATTTTTCATGTACTGAGGGAACCCGTTTGGACAGTCCATTGTTCGTTGAGTTAAATCCTTCCATTCAGTACGGATAAGGCTGATCATATCATCCTATCAGTACCTATGGGTAGATTTTTCATGGCCTGATGGACCAGTGTGGACAGTCCTTGGTCCATCCAGGCCGTACGGATGGCTAATCATATCGGGTCAGTATATATGGGTCATTTTTCATGTAACGATGGGACCAGTCTGGAGAGTCCATCGTCCGTTGAGTTAAATCTTTCCATTCAGTACGGATAAGGCTGATCATATCAGCTTATCTGTACGTGTGTGTCGATCCAGTCTGGACAGTCCTTGGTCAATCCAGGCAGTACGGGTGGCTGATCGTATCAGCCTATCAGTACACATGGGTCATTTTTCATGTACTGATGGGACCAGTCTAGACAGTCCATTGTCCGTTGAGTTAAATCCTTCCATTCAGTACTGATAAGGCTTATCATATCATCCTATCAGTACGTATGGGTAGATTTTTCATGGCCTGATGGACCAGTCTGCACAGTTCTTGGTCCTCCCAGGCAGTACGGATGGCTGATCGTATCAGCGTATCAGTATGCATGGGTTATTTTCATGTACTGATGGGACCAGTATGGACAGTCCATGGCTAGTTGAGTTAAATCCTTCCATTCAGCCTATCAGTACGTGTGAGTCGATCATATCATCCTATCAGTACGTATGGGTCAATTTTCATGTACTAGAGGGACCTGTCCGGACTGTCCATGGTACGTTGAATTAAATCATTCCATTAAGTATGGATAAGGCTGATCTTATAAGCCTATGAATATGAATGGGTTGATTTTCCATGGCCTGATGGACCAGTCTGGACAGTCCTTGGTTCATCCAGGCAGTACAGATGGCTGATCGTATCAGGTTATCAATACAAATGGGTCTTTTTTCATGTACTGGTGGGACTAGTCTGCACAGTCCTTGGTCCGTTGAGTTAAATCGTTCCATTCAGTACGGATAAGGCTTATCATATCAGCCTATCAGTATGTATGGGTCAATTTTTCATGGCCCGATGGACCAGTCTGGACAGTCCTTGGTCCTTCCCGGCAGTACGGATGGCCGATTGTATCGGCCTATCAGTACGTATGGGTCATTTTTCATGTACTGATGGGACCAGTCCGGACAGTCCATGGTCCGTTGAGTTAAATCCTTCCATTCAGTACGGTTAAGGCTGATCATATCAGCCTATCAGTACGTATGGGCAATTTTGCATGGCCTGATGAACCATTCTGGAGAGTCCTTGGTCCATCCAGGCAGTACGGATGGCTGATCGAATCATCCTATTAGTACTTATGGGTCATTTTTCATGTACTGATGGAACCAGTCCGGACAGTCCATGATCTGTTGAGTGAAATCCTTCCATTCAGTACGGTTAAGGCTGATCATATCAGCCTATCAGTACATATAGGTCAATTTTTCATGCCCTAATGGACCAGTCTGGACAGTCCTGGGTCCATCCAGGCAGTACGGATGGCTGATCTTATCAGCTTATCAGTACATATAGGTCATTTTTCATGTACTGAGGGGACCAGTCCGGACAGTCCATGGTATGTTGAGTTAAATCCTTCCATTCAGTACGGATAAGGCTGATCATATCAGCCTATCAGTATGTATGGGTCGATTTTTCATGGCCCGATGGACCAGTCTGGACAGTCCCTGGTCCTTCCAGGCAGTACAGATGGGTGATTGTATCGGCCTATGAGTACGTATGGGTCATTTTTCATGTAATGATGGGACCAGTCCGGACAGTCCATGGTCCGTTGAGTTAAATACTTCCATTCAGTACGGTTAAGGCTTATCATATCAGCCTATCAGTACGTATGGGTCAATTTTTCATGGCCTGATGGACCTGTCTGGACAATCCTTGTACATCCAGGTAGTAGGATGGCTGATTGTATCAGCCTATCAGTACGTATGGGTCATTTTTCATGTACTGATGGGACCAGTCCGGGCAGTCCATGGTCCATTGAGTTAAATCCTTCCATTTAGTACGATTAAGGCTGATTATATCAGCCTATCAGTACGTATGGGTCATTTTTTCATGGCCTGGTGGACCTGTCTGGACAATCCTTGTACATCCAGGTAGTACGGATGGCTAATCGTATCATCCTATCAGTACTTATGGGTAATTTTTCATGTACTGATGGAACCAGTCCGGACAGTCCATGATCTGTTGAGTTAAATCCTTCCATTCAGTACGGTTAAGGATGATCATATCAGCCTATCAGTACATATAGGTCGATTTTCATGGCCTAATGGACCAGCTTGGACAATCCTGGGTCCATCCAGGCAGTACGGATGGCTGATCTTATCAGCCTGTCAGTACATATGGGTCATTTTCATGTACTGAGGGGACCAGTCCGGACAGTTCATGGTCTGTTGAGTTAAATCCTTCCATTCAGTACGGTTAAGGCTGATCATATCAGCCTATCAATACGTACGGGTCGATTTTTCATGGCCTGATGGACCAGTCTGGACAGTCCTTGGTTCATCCAGGTAGTACAGATGGTTGATCGTATCAGGTTATCAATACAAATGGGTCATTTTTCATGTACTGGTGGGACTAGTCTGCACAGTCCTTGGTCCGTTGAGTTAAATCGTTCCATTCATTACGGATAAGGCTTATCATATCAGCCTATCAGTAAGTGTGGACAGTCCTTGGTCCTTCCTGGCAGTACAGATGGCTGATCGTATCAGCCTATCAGTACGTATGGGTAATTTTTCATGTACTGATGGGACCAGACTGGACAGTCAATGGTCTGTTGAGTTAAATCCTTCCATTCAGTACTGATAAGGCTTATCATATCATCCTATCAGTACGTATGGGTAGATTTTTCATGGCCTGATGGACCAGTCTGGACAGTTCTTGGTCCTCCCAGGCCGTACGGATTGCTGACCGTATCAGCCTATCAGTATGCATAGGTAATTTTTCATGTACTGATGGGACCAGTATGGACAGTCCATGGTCCGTTGAGTTAAATCCTTCCATTCAGTACGTATAAGGCTGATCATATCAGTCTATCAGTACGTGTGGGTCGATTTTTCATTGCCTGATGGACCATTCTGGACAGTCCTTGGTCCTTCAAGGCAGTACAGATGGCTGATCATATCATCCTATCAGTACGTATGGGTCATTTTTCATGTCCTAAAGGGACCTGTCCGGACAGTCCATGGTTCGTTGAGTTAAATCCTTCCATTCACTATGGATAAGGCTGATCATATCAGCCTATCAGTACGTATGGGTCGATTTTTCATGTCCTGATGGACCAGTATGGACAGTCCTTGGTCCATCTAGGCAGTACGGATGGCTGATCGTATCAGCCTATTAGTATGCATGGGTCATTTTTCATGTACTGATGGGACCAGTCTGGACAGTCCATGGCCTGTTGAGTTAAATCCTTCCATTCAGTACGGATAAGGCTGATCATATCATCCCATCAGTATGTATGGGTTAATTTTTCATGGCCTGATTGACCAGTCTGGACAGTTCTTGGTCTTCCCAGGCAGTACGGATGGCTGATCGTATCAGCCTATCAGTATGCATGGGTTATTTTTCATGTACTGATGCGACCAGTATGGACAGTCCATGGCTAGTTGAGTTAAATCCTTCCATTCAGTACGGATAAGGCTGATCATATCAGCCTATCAGTACGTGTGGGTCGATCATATCATCCTATCAGTACGTATGGGTCAATTTTCATGTACTAGAGGGACCTGTCCGGACTGTCCATGGTACGTTGAATTAAATCATTCCATTAAGTATGGATAAGGCTGATCTTATAAGCCTATGAATATGAATGGGTTGATTTTTCATGGCCTGATGGACCAGTCTGGACAGTCCTTGGTTCATCCAGGCAGTACAGATGGCTGATCGTATCAGGTTATCAATACAAATGGGTCATTTTTCATGTACTGGTGGGACTAGTCTGCACAGTCCTTGGTCCGTTGAGTTAAATCGTTCCATTCAGTACGGATAAGGCTTATCATATCAGCCTATCAGTATGTATGGGTAAATTTTTCATGGCCCGATGGACCAGTCTGGACAGTCCTTGGTCCTTCCCGGCAGTACGGATGGCCGATTGTATCGGCCTATCAGTACGTATGGGTCATTTTTCTTGTACTGATGGGACCAGTCCGGACAGTCCATGGTCCGTTGAGTTAAATCCTTCCATTCAGTACGGTTAAGGCTGATCATATCAGCCTATCAGTACGTATGGGCAATTTTGCATGGCCTGATGAACCATTCTGGAGAGTCCTTGGTCCATCCAGGCAGTACGGATGGCTGATCGAATCATCCTATTAGTACTTATGGGTCATTTTTCATGTACTGATGGAACCAGTCCGGACAGTCCATGATCTGTTGAGTGAAATCCTTCCATTCAGTACGGTTAAGGCTGATCATATCAGCCTATCAGTACATATAGGTCAATTTTTCATGCCCTAATGGACCAGTCTGGACAGTCCTGGGTCCATCCAGGCAGTACGGATGGCTGATCTTATCAGCTTATCAGTACATATAGGTCATTTTTCATGTACTGAGGGGACCAGTCCGGACAGTCCATGGTATGGACAGTCCATGGTCCGTTGAGTTAAATCCTTCCATTCAGTACGGATAAGGCTGATCATATCAGCCTATCAGTACGTGTGGGTCGATTTTTCATTGCCTGATGGACCATTCTGGACAGTCCTTGGTCCTTCAAGGCAGTACAGATGGCTGATCATATCATCCTATCAGTACGTATGGGTCATTTTTCATGTACTAAAGGGACCTGTCCGGACAGTCCATGGTTCGTTGAGTTAAATCCTTCCATTCACTATGGATAAGGCTGATCATATCAGCCTATCAGTACGTATGGGTCGATTTTTCATGTCCTGATGGACCAGTATGGACAGTCCTTGGTCCATCTAGGCAGTACGGATGGCTGATCGTATCAGCCTATTAGTATGCATGGGTCATTTTTCATGTACTGATGGGACCAGTCTGGACAGTCCATGGCCTGTTGAGTTAAATCCTTCCATTCAGTACGGATAAGGCTGATCATATCATCCCATCAGTATGTATGGGTTAATTTTTCATGGCCTGATTGACCAGTCTGGACAGTCCTTGGTCCTTTCAGGCCGTACGGATGGCTGATCATATCGGGTCAGTATGTATGGGTCATTTTTCATGTACTGATGGGACCAGTCTGGAGAGTCCATCGTCCGTTGAGTTAAATCTTTCCATTCAAGACGGATAAGGCTGATCATATCAGCCTATCAGTACGTACTGCCTGGGAGGACCAATAACTGTCCAGACTGGTCCATCAGGCCATGAAAAATCTACCCATACGTACTGATAGGATGATATGATAAGCCTTATCAGTACTGAATGGAAGGATTTAACTCAACGGACCATGGACTTTCTAGACTGGTCCCATCAGTACATGAAAATGACCCATGTGTACTGATAGGCTGATACGATTAGCCACCCGTACTGCCTGGATTGACCAAGGACTGTCCAGACTGGATGGCTGATCGTATCAGCCTATCAGTATGCATGGGTTATTTTTCATGTACTGATGGGACCAGTATGGACAGTCCATGGCTAGTTGAGTTAAATCCTTCCATTCATTACGGATAAGGCTGATCATATCAGCCTATCAGTACGTGTGGGTCGATTTTTCATTGCCTGATGGACCATTCTGGATAGTCCTTGGTCCTTCAAGGCAGTACGGATAGCTGATCATATCATCCTATCAGTACGTATGGGTCAATTTTTATGTACTAAAGGGACCTGTCCGGAGTGTCCATGGGCCGTTGAATTAAATCCTTCCATTAAGTATAGATAAGGCTGATCTTATAAGCCTATCAATATGTATGGGTTGTTTTTTCATGGCCTGATGGACAAGTCTGGACAGTCCTTCGTCCATCCAGGCAGTACGGATGGATGATTGTATCAGCCTATCAGTGCGAATGGGTCATTTTTCATGTACTGAGGGGACCCGTCTGGGCAGTCCATTGTCCATGGAGTTAAATCCTTCCATTCAGTAGGATAAAGATCATCATATCATCCTATCAGTACCTATGGATAAAATTTTCATGTCCTGACGGACCAGTCTGGACAGTCCTTGGTCCTTCCAGGCAGTACGGATGGCTGATCGTATCAGCCTATCAGTACGCATGGGTCACTTTTCATGTACTAATGGGACCAGTCTGGACAGTCCATGGTCTTTTGAGTTATATCCTTCCATTCAGTACGGATAAGGCTGATCATATCAGCCTATCAGTACGTGTGGGTCGATTTTTCATGGCCTGATGGACCAATCTGGACAGTCCTTGGTCAATCCAGGCATTACAGATGGCTGATCGTATCAGCCTATCAGGTCGTATGGGTCATTATACATGTACTGATGGGATCAGTCTGGACAGCCCATTGTCCGTTGAGTTAAATCCTTCCATTCAGTGTGGAAAAGGCTGATCATATCAGCCTATCAGTACGTGTGGGATCGATTTTTCATGGCCTGATGGACCAGTCTGGAAAGTCTTTGGTCCTTCCAGGAAGTACGGATGGCTGATCATAGCAGGTCAGTACTGATGGGACCAGTCTAGACAGTCCATGGTCTGTTGAGTTAAATCCTTCCATTCAGTACGGATAAGGCTAATCATACCATCCTATCAGTATGTATGGGTAGATTTTTCATGGACTTATGGACCAGTTTGGACAGTCCTTGGTCCATCGAGGCAGTTTGGATGGCTGATTGTATCAAACATCAGTACGTATGGGTCATTTTTCATGTATAGCTGGGACCTTGCTGGACAGTCCATGGTCCGTTGAGTTAAATCCTTCCATTCAGTATGGATAAGGCTGATCATATCAGCCTATCAGTATGTATGGGTCGATTTTTCTTGTCCTGATGGACCAGTATGGACAGTCCTTGGTCCATCTAGGCAGTACGGATGGCTGATCGTATCAGCCTATAAGTATGCATGGGTCATTTTTCATGTACTGATGGGACCAGTCTGGACAGTCCATGGTTTGTTGAGTTAAATCCTTCCATTTAGTATGGATAAGGCTGATCATATCAGCCTATCAGTACGTATGGGTCGATTTTTCATGGCCTGATGGACCAGTCTGGACAGTCCTTGGTCCATCCAGGCATTACGGATGGCAAATCGTATCATCCTATCAGTATGTATGGGTCATTTTTCATGTACTGATGGGACCAATCTGGACAGTCAATGGTCCATGAGATAAATCCTTCCATTCGGTACAGATAAGGCTGATCATATCAGCCTATCAGTACTTATGGGTCAATTTTTTATGGCTTGATGGACCAGTCTGGACAGTCCATGGTCCTTCCAAGCAGTATGGATTGCTGATAGTATCAGCCTATCAGTACGTATGGGTCATTTTTCATGTACTGATGGGACCAGTCTGGACAGTCCATGGTACGTTGATTTAATTCCTTCCATTCAGTATTGATGAGGCCATCAAACCAGTAGCTGACCCGGAGGTCGATCCAAAAGCCCATCCAACTCGCCCAGGCGCTCATCAGGATATATGGTCACTAAAAATGCCATATCTTACCAACCAGGAGGGTTTTACTCATGAAACCAATTTTCAAGGATTCTACACTCAAGGAGAATCCAATCCCAATTTTAATCAGCCTAAAATATATCCGGAGCAGAAAGATGTGAATTTTACAAACTGGAGGTTTGCCAGCCCGTCCATCTGCGAGGGTCCGAGTTTAGAAGCTGTTTCAAGCCCAATGAAGAAGCAATCCGACCTAAAAAAAATTATGGAAGTCAAGATGGGTTTCTTAGCTTTCGAACAAGCCCATAATGAGGAGAATATACCAAGTGTAATTGAAGATATGATCAAATACCCAAACCATGCCAAACCAGCCTACTTGCCATATATGGGAGATCCGATTTTGGCATCAAACCAAAATCAAGAGTGGGAACCAGGCGACTTGGTAAAACATTTAGAAGCACTCCACAGTGTCATAAGAAGCACAAGACGACACTGGATCAGGCGGATCCTTGAAGAATTCATCCAACCAAACCGGAGCCGATTATGGAAAGATTTGACAATCTTTCGGTTTGATCTTCTCCAAGCCAACCAAATCCGACAAGAAGACAATTGGCCTAAACCAAGACATCCAGAAGATCAATCTAACCATTATGGACGTTCTGAATTCGTCCTACCATGGGCCAGCAAGCATAGGATCAGGAGGATCTATTCTTGTCCACACTTGCCTAGTTTGGAGTCTTTAGCATTTAAACTCCAACATCTTTATTCCCTTGAGTTTATGGACGTGATCAGCACATTCCAAGCAGCCAAGAATATTCCAAAGAATCTCAGCTATCCCTTTAAACCGTCCAGGTTCAAGATAACTCAAGCTCCTTCTTTGCAAGCCAAAATCCCAATGATCTCTCCAACGGATAGTTTCCGATTTTGTTTTGTATTTGATTTGTTTCCTTTATTTTCTTCTTATGAATGTTAGGATCAGTTTCCAGAGCATTATATAAGCTCTTAGACAGCCATTGAACAAAGCACCCTCAATCTTAGGAATTTATAAAAGTTTGTTTAGTTTTTATCAAAGTTTGTCTTTGAATAAAATCGATTGTCGTTAGGAATTCAAGAGAGATTCTTGTTGTCCTATTAATTTGTGGTCCATTGGTTCTTTGTGTGATTCAGGAGCCTTGAAGATCATAGATTGATAAAGTCAATCAAACCCAAAGATTGAGAGAGTCAATCATCATCTATCCATCCCCATCTTGATATTGATCATCAATCATCTTTCCACCATCCATTCCAATCCTCTATCTTTTAGTTCCTGTTATTCTTATCATTCATAAACTCATTGTTTTCCTTTGTCAACAGGTTAGATTGGATTTAACAAGCCAGCAAGTCGGCCATCTCAACCATTTTCTCATTTGACCTTCATCTCCCCCGATAAGATCATCCCATCGCCCATCCATCTCTTTGCCCAGCTTCCCAGGCAGTAACATTTGGTATCAGAGCTTTAAAAGCTCCTGACCCAGGCTCTATCAATCCTATCTACCATCCTTAGTTTTTAGTTTGCTTAGTTTGCATTTATAAAGATTGAAAACCCATAAAAAGTTGTCATTTGTTTCTAATTTGCATTTCTGCCATTTTTGTGTTCATAAGAAAAGAAAAAGAAAGAGAAGGAGTTAAGTGGGTTTGATCCACGAAATTCTTTTGAAAAAAATAAGCTAGTTGTTTGCATTCATTCCCCCAGCTCCCCTTTCCATATTTGATTTATTTGCATACCATAAAATCTGTCATTTTGAAATACACTCCTAGTTGCATACTTAGGATAAAATAAAAAAGAAAGATTATATCAAAGTCATTTTCGAATTTGATTATCATCTCTTCATACTGCATACATTTAGTTTGTTTTATTAGTCCGTTGCATAAAAAAAAATCATCTAGTCTTGTTTGCATTAGTTTTATATAGTTATTTTCGGTTATTTGCATTTCTTACAAAATTCAAAAACAATATTGTCATTGCATTTTATTACTTGACATTTTTTGATAAATTCTTGTTTGCATATTACATATTATTTCTATTTATTTCGTGCATATCATTGTTGCATTCAAAAAACAAAATAAAAATATTTTGCATCATAGTCTTAGAAAAGTTAGTCCATAGCATTTTCATATTTGCTGGCATTTTGTGTTGCCTAGAATTCGACCAGTGCCAATAAAAATCTATTGACTACTTTTTTGTGTTTTCCTCTCAGGTACACATGGAGGAAGAAGATTCATGGCAAGAGGATCAGTCCATGCCTGATGAAGAAGATCATGATCAATGGTCAGATGAGTATTCCAACACTGATTTTGAAGAGGATCCTTGTGATGAAGATCCTGAACCAGAACCACCAGACCCTTACCAAAATGAAAACATCCCTACTGACTGGTCCAGACACCAAGCTGAACCAAGAAAAGGCTATGAAAGTGATTCATGGCAGGAAGAGACTGAAGCCAAAAGCAGTCTTGAAAGTTCAGAAGATTGGGAGCATGAACCTGATGAAGAAGCTCAGCTCCAACTGGACGCCAAAGAGGACCCATGGGAGTATCAGGTATCCTGACACTGGCCAAGAAAACAAGCTGTGGTGTGAAGACACCAACTCTTATATCAGTTTAGGAGAAACTGATGAAGATGAAGAAGAGGCCTTGGACCAAGAGGCTGATCCAGAAGAAGCCTTTGGTGATAGCTCAGGCCGTGAGGAATTAAACCTAAGTCCTGATTCTGATCAAGACATAGAAGAAAGATCATGGTGTGGAGAGCCATTCTCTGGTCATGAGGAGAGACAAAATTGTCCATGAAGCCTTACCAAGATTTTAGTTCATGGTATGAAGAAACTGATCCTCAAATCAGTGATGATGGAACAAGGCAAACCAGCAATGATACTAAGATCCAAGAAGGTGATCTAGGCGTGCCTAAAGAGGAGGAAGCCTTAAGTGTGGCTGGAAGAAATGTTGACCAGCCTGGTTACATCAACTTTGCAGGCCATCATCAAGGACCATAAGCATACTTGTGTTGGGAGAAAGATATGGAACATTGGTTTAATTCTAACCAAGTCCCTGAAGAGGAGAAAACAGCCATTGCTGAAGATACTCTCACTGAAGATGCCTTTAGGCAGTGGGAGAGAGATGCTTATTGGCGATTGGCTGTGAGGAACCAGAAGCTACCTGGCAAGAAATGAAGGAGCTATAGTATGAAGAATACGTGACAGGAGCTGGAGATGAGCTCTGGAGCCAGATACGGGTCCACACTAATCCTGATCCAAGGCGGCTGATATTGGCAACAAGGCCAAATCGAAAAGTTAAGTTCAAGAAGACTCACGACCTAAAACCAAAACAAAAGCCTCAACACAAGAAGCAAGAGAGTCCACAGCCAATCCAGTTGATAAAGGTACCAGTATTATCTCCATCCTCAAAAAGAATTTTACAAGTTGGAAAGAGGGAGGCTGAAACTGAAGCTAGAGCTTTGACACCAAGCTTACAAAAACCACCAGCCTCATCACCAATTTAAGGTAAGT
Organism: Sinapis alba; assembly: GCA_012274485.2. Taxonomy (NCBI): domain Eukaryota; kingdom Viridiplantae; phylum Streptophyta; class Magnoliopsida; order Brassicales; family Brassicaceae; genus Sinapis; species Sinapis alba. The sequence continues at coordinate 24,429 of MU105704.1, read as the reverse complement.
CCTCTAATTCTAATAATGTTAAAATTCAGACATGTTATAGATGTCATAAGAGAGGACACTTTGCTGTGACTTGTCCATCTAGAAAGCTATTAGGAGGTACATCACTGGACCTGAAAACGGAACCAATAAAAAGTGATAGTCTTGTTCCATTAGAGCTTTCAAATTCTGGATTTAAGCACTTGTCTTTGTCAAAGGGTTTTGATCCAGAGATAAGGCAAGATGATGGATGACCAAGAAGAGGTTTAAGGGTCAAGGAGAACCAGGGACAGCTCTGACTTGTCTCCAAAACGTTGAAGAAGAAGGAAGAATCAACAAGAGAACACATACTGCCAAAGAGCAAATCATTCTTCAACTAGCTGAAAATATTTGGGTAAATTTGAATTTAAATTTTTCTATCTATATTCTTTCAAACCCATATATAATTCACTTGTTTCCTGGCAAAAGTGTTGAATTTATTTTAGGGACAGAAGCAAGTGATCACATGGAAGATCAACACAAGGAGATTAAAAGATGTTTAGGTGCCAAAGTAAAACAAGAAGTTACCACCAGCAACTTCTTTATTCAAAACGACCCACCAGGCCATGCACCACCCACCAGAATCCTAAAACAAAACAGAGGATTATTCCTGTCGTTCCTACTCCAAGGAGAGCCAACAGATGTGCCATCAAAGATCAAACGAATCAAATACCAAGGTAAGGCCCTAGAATCTCAAAAGAGGATGAAGACTAACTTGCTCTATCTTGGTGAAGATAATACAGTTTCGAGGTCGAAACATTTTCAAGGGAGAGGTTATGATGAGGCCATCAAACCAGTAGCTGACCCGGAGGTCGATCCAAAAGCCCATCCAACCCGCCCAGGAGCTCATCAGGATATATGGTAACTAAAAATGCCATATTTTACCAACCAGGAGGGTTTTACTCATGAAACCAACTTTCAAGGATTCTACACTCAAGTAGAATCCAATCCCAATTGGAATCAGCCCAAAATATATTCGGAACAGAAAGATGTGAATTTTACAAATTGGAGGTTTGCTAGCCCGTCCATCTGCGAGGGTCCGAGTTTAGAAGCTGTTTCAAGCCCAATGAAGAAGCAATCCGACCCAAAAAAAATCATGGAAGTCAAGATGGGTTTCTTAGATTTCCAACAAGCCCGGAATGAGGAGAATAGACCAAGTATAATTGAAGATATGATCAAATTCCCAAACCATGCCAAAGCAGCCTACTTGCCATATATGGGAGATCCGATTTTGGCATCAAACCAAAATCAAGAGTGGGAACCAGGCGACTTGGTACAACATTTAGAAGCACTCCAAAATGTAATAAGAATCACAAGACCACACTGGATCAGGCGGATCCTTGAAGAATTCATCCAACCAAACCGGAGCCGATTATGGAAAGATTTGACAATCGTTCGGTTTGATCTTCTCCAAGCCAACCAAATCCGACCAGAAGACAATTGGCCTAAACCACGACATCCAGAAGATCAATCTAACCATTATGGACGTGCTGCATTCGTCCTACCATGGGCCAGCAAGCATAGGATCAGGAGGATCTATTCTTGCCCACACTTTATTCCCTTGAGTTTATGGACGTGATCAGCACATTCCAAGCAGCCAAGAATATTCCAAAGAAGCTCAGCTATCCCTTGAAACCGTCCAGGTTCAAGATAACTCAAGCTCCCTCTTTGCAAGCCAAAATCCCAATGATCTTTCCAACGGCTAGTTTCCGATTTTGTTTTGCATTTGATTTGTTTCCTCTATTTTCTTCTTATGAACGCTAGGATCAGTTTCCAGAGCATTATATAAGCTCTTAGACTGCCATTGTACAAAGCACCCTCAATATTAAGAATTTATAAAAGTTTGTTTTGTTTTTATCAAAGTTTGTCTTTGAATAAAATTGATTGTCTTTAGGAATACAAGAGAGATTCTTGCTGTCCTATTGATTCGTGGTCCATTGGTTCTTTGTGTGATTCAGGAGCCTTGAAGATAATAGATTGAGAGAGTCAATCAAACCCAAAGATTGAGAGAGTCAATCATCATCTATCCATCCCCATTTTCATATCGATCATCAATCATCTTTCCACCATCCATTCCATTCCTCTATCTTTAAGTTCCTGTTATTCTTATCATTCATAAACTCATTGTTTTCCTTTGTCAACAGGTTAGATTGGATTGAACAAGCCAGAAAGTCGTCCATCTCAACCATTTTCTCATTTGATCTTCATCTCCCACGATAAGATCATCCATCGCCCATCCATCTCTTTGCCCAGCTTCCCAGGCCGTAACAAGTATGGATAAGGCCTATCAGTATGTATGGGTCAATTTTTTCATGGTCTGATGGACCAGTCTGGACAGTCCTTGGTCCTTCCAGGCAGTACGGATGGCTGATCGAATCAGTCATCAGTATGTATGGGTCATTTTTCATGTATATGTGGGACGACGCTTGACAGTCCATGGTTTGTTGAGTTAAATCCTTCCATTCAGTACGGATAAGGCTGATCATATCAGCCTATCAGTACGTGTGGGTCAATTTTTCATGGCCTGATGGACCAGTCTGGACAGTCCTTGGTCCTTCCAGGCAGTACGGATGGCTGGTCGTATCATCCTATCAGTAAGGATGGGTAATTTTTCATGTACTGATCGGACCAGTCTAGACAGTCCATGGTCTGTTGAGTTAAATCCTTCCATTCAATACGGTTAAGGCTGATCATATCAACCTATCAGTATGTGTGGGTAAACTTTTCATGGCCTGATGGACTAGTCTGGACAGTCCTTGGTCCATCCAGGCATTACGGACGGCAGATCGTATCAGCCTAGCAGTACGTATGGGTCATTTTTCATGTATTGATGGGACCAGTATGGACAGTCCATCGTCCGTTGAGTTAAATCCTTCCATTCAGTACGGTTAAGGCTGATCATATCAGAATATCAGTATGTATGGATCGATTTTTCATGGCCTGATTGACCAGTCTGGACAGACCTTGGTCCATCTAGGCAGTATGGATGGCTGATCGTATCAGCCTATCAATACGTATGGGTCGATTTTTTCATGGTCTGATGGACCAGTCTGGACAGTCCTTGGTCCTTTCAGGCAGTACGGCTGGCTCATCGTGTTAGTCATCAGTACGTATGGGTCATTTTTCATGTATAGGTGGGACCACGCTTGACAGTCCATGGTCTGTGGAGTTAAATCCTTCCATTCAGTACGGATAAGGCTGATCATATCAGCCTATCAGTACGTGTGGGTCAATTTTTCATGGCCTAATGGACCAGTCTGGACAGTCCTTCGTCCTTCCAGGCAGTACGGATGGCTGGTCGTATCATCCTATTAGTAAGGATGGGTAATTTTTCATGTACTGATCGAACCAGTCAAGACAGTCCATGGTCTGTTGACTTGAATCCTTCCATTCAAATACGGTTAAGGCTGATCATATCAGCCTATCAGTATGTGTGGGTAGACTTTTCATGGCCTGATGGACCAGTCTTGACAGTCCTTGGTCCATCCAGGCATTACGGATGGCAGATCGTATCAGCCTAGCAGTATGTAAGGGTCATTTTCATGTATTGATGGGACCAGTGTGGACACTCCACCGTCTGTAGTGTTAAATCCTTCCATTCAGTACGGTTAAGGCTGATCATATCAGCCTATCAGTACGTATGGGTTGATTTTTCATGGCCTGATTGACCAGTCTAGACAGTCCTTGGTCCATTGAGGCAGTATGGATGGCTGATCGTATCAGTCTATCAGTACCTATGGGTCATTTTTCATGTACTGATGGGACCAGTTTGGACAGTCTATGGTCTGTTAAGTTAAATCCTTCCATTCAGTACGAATAAGGCTGATCGTGTCAGCCTATAAGTACCTATGGGTGGATTTTTTATGGCCTGATGGACCAGTCTAGAAAGTCCATGGTCCTTCCAGGTAGTACGGATGGCTAATCGTATCAGCCTATCAGTACATATGGGTCATTTTTCATGTACTGATGGGACCAGTCTGGCAGTCCATGGTCCGTTGAGTTAAATCCTTCCATTCAGTACGGATTAGGCTGATCATATCAGCCTATCAGTACGTGTGGGTCGATTTTTCATGGCCTGATGGACCAGTCTGGACAGTCCTTGGTCCTTCCAGGCAGAACGGTTGGCTGGTCGTATCATCCTATCAGTACGTATGTGTAACTTTTCATATACTTATCGGACCAGTCTAGACAGTCCATGGTCTGTTGAGTTAATTGCTTCCATTCAGTACAATTAAGGGTGATGGACAGTCTGGACAGTCCTTGGTCCATCCAGGCAGTACGCATGGGTCACTTTTCATGTAGTGATGGGACCAGTCTGGACAGTCCATGGTCCGTTGAGTTAAATCCTTCCATTAAGTAATGATAAGGCTGATCATATAAGCCTATCGATATGTATTGGTTGATTTTTCATGGCCTGATGGACCAGTATGGACAGTCTTTGGTCCTTCTAGGCAGTACGGATTGCTTATTGTATTAGCCTATCAGTACATATGGGTCTTTTTTACATAGCCTGATGGACCAGTAAGGACAGTCCTTGGTCCATCCAGGCAGTACAGTTGGCTTATTGTATCAGCCAATCAGTACGCATGGGTCATTTTTCATGTACTGATGGGACCAGTATGGACAGTCCATGGTGTGATGAGTTAAATCCTTCCATTCGGTACGGATAAGGCTGATCATATCATCCTATCAGTCCGTATGGGTCGATTTTTCATGGCCTTATTGACCAGTCTGGACAGTCCTTGGTCCATCTAGGCAGTATGGATGGCTGATCGTATCAGCCTACCAGTACGTATGGGTCATTTTTCACGTACTGTTGGGACCAGTCAGGACAGTCCATGGTCCGCTGAGTTAAATCCTTCCATTCATTACGGATAAGGCTGATCATGTCAGCCTATCAGTACGTATGGGTCGATTTTTCATGGTCTGATGGACCAGTCTTGACAGTCCTTAGTCCTTCCAGGCAGTACAGATGGCTGATCGTATCAGCCTATCAGTACGGATGTGTCATTTTTCATGTACTGATCGGACCAGTCCGGACAGTCCATGGTCTATTGAGTTAAATGCTTCCATTCAGTACGGTTAAGGCTGATCATACCAACTTATCAGTATTTATGGGTTGATTTTTCATTGCCTGATGGACCAGTAAGGACAGTCCTTGCTCCATCCAGGCAGTACGGTTGGCTTATCGTATCAGCCAATCAGTACGCATGGGTCATTTTTCATATACTGATGGGACCAGTCTGGACAGTCCATGGTGCGATGAGTTAAATCCTTCCATTCGGTACGGATAAGGCTGATCATATCATCCTATCAGTACGTATGGGTCGATTTTTCATGGCGTGATTGACCAGTTTGGACAGTTCTTGGTCCCCTAGGCAGTACGGATGGCTGATCGTATCAGCGTATCAGTATGCATGGGTTATTTTTCATGTACTGATGGGACCAGTATGGACAGTCCATGGCTAGTTGAGTTAAATCCTTCCATTCAGTACGGATAAGGCTGATCATATCAGCCTATCAGTACGTGTGGGTCGATTTTTTATTGCCTGATGGACCATTCTGGACAGTCCTTGGTCCTTCAAGGCAGTACGGATAGCTGATCATATCATCCTATCAGTACGTATGGGTCAATTTTCATGTACTAAAGGGACCTGTCCGGACTGTCCATGGTCCGTTGAATTAAATCCTTCCATTAAGTATGGATAAGGCTGATCTTATAAGCCTATCAATATGTATGGGTTGATTTTTCATGGCCTGATGGACCAGTCTGGACAGTCCTTGGTCCATCCAGGTAGTACGGATGGCTGATTGTATCAGCCTATCAGTACGCATGGGTCATTTTTCATGTACTGAGGGGACCCGTCCAGGCAGTCCATTGTCCATGGAGTTAAATCCTTCCATTCAGTAGGATAAAGATCATCATATCATCCTATCAGTACCTATGGATAAAATTTTCATGTCATGATGGACCAGTCTGGACAGTCATTGGTCCTTCCAGGCAGTACGGATGGCTGATCGTATCAGCCTATCAGTACGCATGGGTCACTTTTCATGTACTAATGGGACCAGTCTGGACTGTCCATGGTCTGTTGAGTTATATCCTTCCATTCAGTACGGATAAGGCTGATCATATCAGCCTAACAGTACGTGTGGGTCGATTTTTCATGGCCTGATGGACCAGTCAGGACAGTCCTTGGTCAATCCAGGCATTACAGATGGCTGATCGTATCAGCCTATCAGGTCGTATGGGTCATTATACATGTACTGATGGGACCAGTCTTGACAGCCCATGGTCCGTTGAGTTAAATCCTTCCAATCAGTACGGAAAAGGCTGATCATATCAGCCTATCAGTACGTGTGGGATCGATTTTTTATGGCCTGATGGACCAGTCTGGAAAGTCTTTGGTCCGTCCAGGTAGTACGGATGGCTGATCATAGCAGGTCAGTACGTATGGGTTATTTTTCATATACTGATGGGACCAGTCTGGACAGTCCATGGTCTGTTGAGTTAAATCCTTCCATTCAGTACGGATAAGGCTGATCATACCATCCTATCAGTACGTATGGGTAGATTTTTCATGGCCTGATGGACCAGTCTGGACAGTTCTTGGTCCTCCCAGGCAGTACGGATGGCTGATCGTATCAGCCTATCAGTATGCATGGGTTATTTTTCATGTACTGATGGGACCAATATGGACAGTCCATGGCTAGTTGAGTTAAATCCTTCCATTCAGTACGGATAAGGGTGATCATATCAGCCTATCAGTACGTGTGGGTCGATTTTTCATTGCCTGATGGACCATTCTGGACAGTCCTTGGTCCTTCAAGGCATTAAGGATAGCTGATCATATCATCCTATCAGTACATATGGGTCAATTTTCATGTACTAAAGGGACCTGTCCGGAATGTCCAAGCAACCGATCAGGCGACCAACGAGGAACTCCAGCGTCTTCAAGGGACTATCAAAGATATGTCGTCTAAAATTCATCAAGCCACTAGTTTCGCTCTGGAAATCGATCAAGTCCTGGAAGCGACCCAGAAAAATCCTTTCACCCAAAAGATAACCGACATCCGAGTTCGACACCAGGATAATCTCCGGATACCATCTTTCCGCGGCGATTCTGACCCGAGTGATCACATGACTAGTTTCAACATCGCTATGGGCCGAGCCTATTTTTCTGCAGAAGAACGAGATGCCGGTTACTGCCAGCTCTTCGTCGAAATCCTGGCGGGACTGGCCCTCACTTGGTTTTCTCGGTTAACTGCTAATTCCATCAGCACTTTTAAAGAACTTTCTACCGAGTTCCTTAAACATTACTCCATGTATATCCGACAAGGAGCATCTGCCACCGATCTCTGGAAAATAGCCCAGGGTCAGAAAGAATCCCTCCAAGACTTCATGGAATGGTTCAAGAATCTCGTCTCAAAAGTCGATGTGCCGGACAAAACAGCAGTAGAGGCGTTACGTAATGCATTATGGATCAGATCATCCTTCCGATTTGACCTATACACCAACAGCACAATTACTCTGGAGGATGCCCTCCACAGAGCCAATTGTTTCATACGGATGGAAGAGGATAACGCGGCTTATACAGCAAAACAGAACGACCTGAAAGCTCAATTGACCACAAAAACGGCTTCTGTCGCACAGGAACCGCGGCAACATCAACCCACTAACGATAAAAAGGGGAAAGTCTACTCGGTAGCCGAGGAACCGGGATCTACCTCTTCCACAGCACCCACCGAGCGACCATGGAATGTGTGGGACAGAACATTAGAGGGAAAACCCTTAACTTATGACGAGACCAAGTTCTGCACCTACCACAAAGCTAAAGGCCATGACACAAAGGAGTGCAAACAACTCGCAGAAGCTCTGTTCTCAGCGTTTAAAAATGGCGTCGTCACTCCCGAACCGCCGAAAGCCAAGCAGGCAAAGAAAAAAGGAAGTTGGACGAAGAACAAACAAAACAAGACCAAAGCACAAGAAGTCCGACAAGAAGATCGAGATGCAGCGGCCCCGCCGAGATAGCAAGATGATACTGACACCGAGGACGAAAGGCCACATGTGGCACGTCGGATCAACCTCATCTCGGCTCGTTCTTCAGCATCATCTCTTGAAGGTGCCGACCACCGAGATCTGCGAGAGCATCTCCAGCAAAAGCGTCCCAGCACCGACATGCGCAACATTCTCCTCCATAGGAAGAAGTCTAAGTTATCAGAGGAGGACCTCCGCCAGAAGCTCAAATCCGACACAAGCTCAGCACGGGCAGATCTCAGGAAATCATTAACGGACAAGCGTCCCAGTGTATTCCGGCGGGTCAATGTCATTTCAGGAGGGTCTCCCGTATGCAACAATTCAGTGAAAGCCATCAAGGAGTATCAACGCAAAGCCGTGAGTTCTCACCGCTGGCCAGCCAAGCGCGAAGTGGAAACACCTATCGCATTCTCGGAGCTAGACCTTACCAATATCGATCATCCATATAACGACCCTCTGATAGTCGAGCTACAGATCGGCACCTGTGAAGTCTCCCGAGTCCTCGTCGATACCGGCAGTTCTGTCGACCTCATCTTTCGACAGACATTGATTAAAATGATGGTCGACCTCAAAGACGTCAAACCGTCCTCCCGTGCGCTCACGAGGTTCAATGGATCGTCAACAACTTTACTGGGCACCATTCGCCTCAATGTGTTCGTAGGGGGAGTAAGCAAAATAATCAAATTTTCCGTGATCAATACCGAGACCCAGTACAACACAATTCTAGGAACGCCATGGCTTCATTCGATGAAAGCAGTCCCATCAACGTACCACCAATACGTCAAGTTTCCCATTAAAGAAGGAAAAATCTTCACGCTCGTCGGGAACCAACGACTGGCGCGAAGTATGTTGATCACCAATTTCAAAAGCAGGCAGGTCACCTACGCTATCGAACCAAAAAAGAAAATATCCCCCTCCAAAGAAGAAACGATCCAGATCGAACGGTCGGGATAGGATCCAAACTCAGTGACAGCATGGCAACTGAGCTAACCGCTTTCCTTTGCGCGAATAAAGAAACCTTCGCCTGGTCGACCGCCGACATGCCCGGCATCGATCTCGCAGTGACAGCTCATAGACTGAACGTCGACCCAACTTATAAACCGATTAAGCAGAAACGACGCAAATTGGGCCCCGAAAGAGCAAAGGCAGTCAACGACGAGGTTGAGAGACTTCTCCAAGCAGGATCCATTGCCGAAGTCAAATATCCAGATTGGCTAGCTAACCCGGTAGTCGTCAAAAAGAAAAATGGGAAATGGAGGGTATGCATTGACTTCACCGACTTGAACAAGGCCTGCCCAAAGGATAGCTTTCCACTTCCTCACATAGATCATATGGTGGAGTCCACTTCCGGGAATGAACTACTCTCTTTTATGGATGCATTTTCTGGCTACAATCAGATCATGATGCACCCTGACGATCGAGAGAAGACATCGTTCATCACCGACAGAGGAACATACTGCTACCGAGTAATGCCTTTCGGACTCAAGAACGCAGGCGCCACCTACCAACGACTCGTCAACAGAATGTTTGCCGACAAGCTAGGAGTCACTACGGAGGTTTACATTGACGATATGCTCGTCAAGTCGCTCATCGCAAAGGATCATATTCGACATCTCTCTGAGTGCTTCGAGACCCTGAACAAATACGGGATGAAACTCAATCCGGCAAAATGCACTTTCGGAGTCACCTCGGGGGAGTTTCTTGGATATATCGTGACCCAGCGAGGTATCGAAGCAAACCCGAAGCAAATCTCTGCAGTCCTCGATCTCCCCGACCCAAAGACATCTCAAGAAATTCAACGCCTCACCGGCAGAGTCGCAGCCCTTAACCGATTCATTTCCAGATCCACCGACAAGTGCCTCCCATTCTATGAGTTGCTACGAGGAAACAAGAAGTTCTTGTGGGACGAAGCATGCGAAAAGGCTTTCGCCACGCTAAAGCGATACTTGACTACCCCGCCAGTCTTGGCAAAACCAGATGCAGGCGACACCCTGTATCTCTATATCGCCGTCTCCCCATCCGCGGTCAGTAGCGTTCTCGTTAAAGAGGATCGAGGCGAGCAGCATCCTGTTTTCTACACTAGCAAACGCCTAACCGACACCGAGACAAGATACCCTACGCTTGAAAGAATGGCCCTCACAATTGTCACTTCGGCAAGGAAATTACGTCCATATTTCCAATCTCACTCTATCGTAGTCCTTACCGACCTCCCTCTGCGGACCATACTGCAGAATGCAAACCAATCAGGGAGACTCTCCAAATGGGCCATCGAGCTCAGCGAGTACGATATCACATATAAAGGCAGGCCAACCATCAAGGCCCAAGTCTTGGCCGACTTCATTATCGAGATTCCTCCCGATCAAGCATCAGAACTCGATATCCCAGTCAAAAGTTGGATCTAGCACGTCGACGGGGCCTCATCTAATAAAGGATCCGGAATAGGCGTCCACCTCCAATCACCCACCGGCGAACTCATCGAACAATCGTTTCGACTTGGGTTCGCGGCATCAAACAACGATGCTGAATACGAAGCACTAATCGCCGGCCTTCGCCTGGCAAAAGTGGTCGGAGCAAAACGTTTACAAGCCTTTTGCGATTCTCAACTTGTCGCGAGCCAGTACAGCGGCGATTATGAAGCAAAAAACGAAAGGATGGATGCATACCTCGGCCTTACCAAAAGCTTGGCAGCCGAATTCGATCAATTCGACCTCACCAAAGTCCCTCGAGAAGAGAACTGCTTTGCAGACGCACTTGCTGCGTTAGGGAGTAGCCAACGGAATCAAGTAAGAAGGAAAATCCCGGTACATACGTTAGAAAGACCGAGTATCATGTTACCCAGTGGTGATAATATTCTAACCATCTCTTCCAACATCGCCGAGATCAATTCCCAAGCATCAACCGGTGACGACTGGCGGACACCCTTTCTTGACTACCTCGATAAAGTAATACTTCCCGCGGACAAATGGGAATCTCGTCGGCTTAAAGCTAAAAGTTCGAATTACGTATCAATAGATGGCAAATTACACCGATGGACGGCGAACAAATTGCTCCTTACTTGCATCGGAAAGGAAGAAGCGGAGCTCGTCATGATGGAAACCCACGAGGGCGAGGGGGGTAACCACGGCGGAGGTCGATCTCTCGCCAACCATGGTCGGTGATTGTGAAGAATACGCGTCCCGGTGCGACAAATGTCAACGGCATGCCCCTAACATCCACTCTCCAACCGAGTTGTTGAAAACATCATCGGCACCTTACCCGTTCATGCGATGGGCGATGGACATTGTTGGTCCTCTACCAAGCTCTAGACAAAGGCGTTTTCTACTCGTCATGACCGATTACTTCACGAAATGGGTTGAAGCAAAAGCTTATGTCCAAATCACCGAGAAGGAAGTCCAGAGTTTCGTCTGGAAATACATCATATGCCGACACGGATTGCCTTACGAAATCGTAACCGACAATGGAAGCCAGTTCACCGGTACCAAATTTCGTGAGTTCTCCGAGAAGTGGAGAATCCGTCTCAGCTACTCAACCCCCAGATATCCGCAAGGAAACGGGCAAGCGGAAGCAACGAACAAAGTCATTATCGACGGAATTAAAAAGAGGCTTGATCTAAAGAAAGGACATTGGGCGGACGAGTTGGATGGAGTACTTTGGTCTCATCGCACAACACCGAGAAGTGCTACAGGAAAAACTCCTTTTTCCCTGGCTTACGGCGTCGAAGCAATGGCTCCAGCCGAGGTCAATATCACCAGTTTCACAAGATTAAAGCTCCCCCAACATCAAGATCTCAATCATGACATGATGATTGACGCTCTCGATCAACTTGAAAAACGTCGGGATCAAGCTCTATTATGGATTCAAAACTATCAACATCTCGCCAAATCCTACTACAACAAAAAAGTTCGCTCACGACCAATACAACTTGGCGATCTCGTGCTCCGAAAAGTCTTTGAAAATACTAAGGAATGGAGGGCGGGCAAACTCGGCACTAACTGGGAAGGACCCTACAAAGTCACGCACGTGGTTAAACCAGGAGTTTATCGACTCGAAACATCTTCCGGCGAGCAGATACCGAGATCGTGGAACTCAATCAACTTGAAGCGTTATTTCGGCGCTTAGAAGAAGAAAAACGAACTACGAGTGACTTGATCCCTTCTCGGGTACGTAGGCAGCCTTTAACCGGGTTCAGTTACAAAAAAAATAAATAAATAAAGAACTACGAGTGACTTGATCCCTTCTCGGGTACGTAGGCAGCCTTTAACCGGGTTCAGTTACAAAAAAAAAAAATATATATATATATATATATATATATATATATATATATATATATATATATACTTTAAATATACGCACATTCGCGTGACGATCTTCCCGAGATCGCTATTCGGCTAAAAACCTAACTCGGATCTCGTCGAACTCAGTCACCTCTTCTTCGAAAGAACAGAAGGTCGGCACGTAATCCACAGTAGGACATCGCGCCGAAAGGACTTACTTTTATCTTATGTCCTAATCAGACACTTAAGAATTCAAAAAATTGAATGATATCATATCACAGTAGATAAAAAGGAAAGACTATTCGAAACACTTTGAAAAGGTTTTAAGTATGTTTCTTCCTAGGCTTTACATGGTAACGATGTCGGTTTATCTGACGAGATAGTTCCTATTCGTTCACCTAATAAAGTAACGCGAAATGCAGACATTGGTACGATTATCATATCGGCTGATACTCTTAAACTTCGTAATAAAAATCAAGTAAAGAAAACTTACTTCATAAATTAAAAGCCGAACTCGGCAATAAGTCTTTACATCAAAAAAAAAATAATACTAAGAAGATAAACATAACATCTTAGTCAGATCGGAGATCTTCAAGGTCTTGTGGAGAGAATACCGCCATGTTCGAACCATGCTCATCAATTCGCGTAAGGGTAAGATCGATCTCCGAGGCTTCAACAACCTCCATCCCTTGAAGCTCCCCTTGGTATTTCTCCTCGTCAGCCCTGGCTTGTTGGAGAATCTCCTCCATCGACAGTCCCTGAGAGTCGATCTTCTCAAGACTCTCTCTGATTCCTTTCGCCTGGGAATACATAGCCAGTTTGGACTGGATTAACGGTTGTTCCTCGACGAATTGACGCACCTTGTCATACACCGGCGCGACTTGATTCTTCAAAACAGATTCAACCCGGAGCCTCTCTCTCTTGACCTCGAGCTCTCGAGACTCCCTCAACCTTCTGGTCGTCGTCTCGAACCGTGCTGAAATCTCGGCATTCTCCTGCTCCAGGTTCTGGCATCGAGTCTCGAGGCCCCCATTCAGAGCCTTGAGCTCCTCTAGCTCTTTTGAGAGCTTCTGCACGTGCTGCGGCTTCAATCTTGTCAGCGTTCAATACGCCGATCTGCTCTTCAAAGGAGCCACACTTGTAAGCCAGCTCAGCAATATCTCTCCTCTTCTTCTTCAAGGCCTCAGTCTTGGACTTGATCTTCTCGTCCTGCGCCTTCAACTTGGCTTCATGGTCCGTTGAGTTAAATCCTTCCATTCAGTACGGATAAGGCTGATCATATCAGCCTATCAGTACTTGTGGGTAATTTTTTCATGGCCTGATGGACCAGTCTGGACAGTCCTTGGTCCTTCCATTCAGTACAGATGGCTGATCGTATCAGCCTATCAGTACGTATGGGTCATTTTTGATGTACTGATGGAACCAGTCTTAACAGTCCATGGTCTGTTGAGTTAAATACTTCCATTCAGTACGGATAAGGCTGATCATCTCAGCCTATTAGTACGTATGGGTCGTTTTTTCATGGTCTGATGGACCAGTCTAGACAGTCCTTGGTCCTTCCAGGCAGTACGGATGGCTGATCGTATCAGCCTATCAGTACGTATGGGTCATTTTTCATTTACTAATGGAACCAGTCCGGATAGTCCATGGTCCGTGGAATTAAATCCTTCCATTCAGTATGGATAAGGCTGATCATATAAGCCTATCAGAACTTATGGGTTGTTTTTCATGGCGTGATTGACTAGTCTGGACAGTCCTTAGTCTTTCTAGGCAGTACGGATGGCTGATCGTATCAGCCTATCACTACGTATGGGTCATTTTTCATGTACTAATGGGACCAGTCCGGACACTCCATGGTCCGTTGAATTAAATCCTTCCATTCAATATGGATAAGGCTGATCATATAAGCCTATCAGTACGTATGGGTTGATTTTTCATGGCCTTATGGACCAGTCTGGACAGTCCTTGGTCCTTCCAGGCAGTACGGAAGGCTGATCGCATCAGCCTATCATTAAGTATGGGTCGATTTTTCATGGCCTGATGGACCAGTCTGGACAGTCCATGGTCCATTAAGGCAGTACGGATGGCTGATCGTATCAGCATATCAGTACGTATGGGTCGATTTTTCATGGCCAGATGGACCAGACGGGACAGTCCTTGGTCCTTCCAGGCAGTACGGATGGCTGATCGTATCAGCCTATCAGTA